>JAQGCC010000731.1:0-31002 GCA_034698905.1 Xestoiulus laeticollis
GTTTTGCTGCATGAAAGGCCTACATAGAAGGAATATATTGTCAACATTTTGAAGATGCATCATAGATTAGATGTGCTCACGACGCGAAATTCAGTGCATTTTTAACGGCTAAATTAATTATACAGTGACGGATGCTGAGAGGTGCCAATTTCCTGTTTGACCGACACAACATGTCTGCCTAACCATGCATCGATTACATATGAAATTATAGCTAATTAAAGCGCAATTGCAACATAATCATTAAGGCCATAATACAGAATATCACGAGCTCGGCCAGCCCACTCAAGCTTCCGTCAACTATAAGCAAGAACTTAACTTACAGGGGCTAAGTTTTCCCACCGTGAGAATACCTATTGTATTAGATATTGTCATCAGTTTGGTCCATATTTTTCATAAAACTCGCATGAAATTGGACATATGCACGTTTATCAGAAATAAGGCAGAAATAATACATTTAACGTTTAATGTATAAAATAACAATTAGGATTTGTTTGTATATAAATTAAAATTCTTACCGCCTTGAGACTTATTAAATAAAATACAAGAACATTAAATTATTAGATAATTATACTCTTATTCCATTCCGTTGGACAATTAAAAATGTTATCTTATAGGATGTAGACTAATGCGAATAATTCCAAATACTATTAAGGAATGCGAACCCAACTGCTAATTAAGCTTAAAACACGAGAATAGGCAAAAACTAAGACATGTTCAATTATTTTTTACGTAGCTTACGAGACTAATTACGCAATGAATCGTTATTGAGCTAAATTAACCTAAGTGTAAACTAATTAAATGTATAAAATTTCTGTATGTCTATATACTTACGCACATATAACTTCTTTATGGTTGAACTTTTTTGCCATGTTTTTTTTTAACGCTTTATCGTTTTTTTCCCCAATCTGCCTTGTTGGATTAACTCGTTTTTTTTGTATAACTGTTATTAAACTTTATGTCTTCATTAACTTTTTTAATTCGAAAGAACGGTTTTCCGTCAGAAGCAATTGTTTTCTCATTGCGCAATTCATGGCTCGACATGCATGCCCGACTTTGAAGCAGAATTTGGAGTTTAATAGAGGAAAAATAAAAGTGATACCCATACGAGGGAGGAGAAAAAACTACGGCAATTAATAGTCTTAGAGACAGTATCTCTTTTTTTTCCAATTGAACTCACAGATAAAATAGAAAGAGCAGATTACTCCCAGGTGGTCGAGTTACGGGATCGGCTTTTTAATTTCAGTCTCTCTGCATAAACTTTGTAGTAAAGCAAAGGGAGAAATGAATAAAGGAGGGTGAGGTGTTATGGGATAGTGAGGGGAGAAGAATGGGTTGGAGTTTTTTTTAAGGAAATCGATATCTGTATATGGATCTAAAGGAAATACTCACGTTTAGCCTATCCTGGAATCTTGATTTAAATGCTTAATTTGGAACATATGAATCACGTTTGAATTTGATTTTAAGTGTGGTTATTTTTTATTTAAGAAATTTATCGTAAGTACATACTGTAGATGCACATGTTTGTGTGTAATTTAGCAAACACTGCTTGCATTGGTGGCATGCAGAGAAGCAAGAATCTTGCGTTATTTGAATGGTATCAAAATTATTATTATAAACGCCTATTTTTATATTTGTTATCAAATTCAAAACGTAATAGCTTCAAGCTTATAATTAATTTTATTTTTTGAATTAAAGTCGGTTTTGTTTAATAAACTCAAAAGTGAGAAAACACTGCTTGCATAGGTGTAATGCAATGATGCTATGTTTAACCTAAAATTTGCCCTTTGCGAATGTTATCGAAATTATTGCTTATTTTTCGAAAATATTTCGATTATTTTGATATTTGTTTAGAAGTTTAAAACTTTCGATATGCAAGTTTAAAATTTTTTTTTTATAAAATTAAAGTCGGTTTTGTTAAATAAGTTCGAAAGTTAGCAAACACTGCTTGCATAGGTGTAATGCAGGGAAACTATGTTTTTAACCTAAAATTTGCCCTTTGCAAATGTTCGAAATTATTGCTTATTTTTCGAAAATATTTTGATTATTTTGATAATTTTATAAAATTAAAGCCGGTTCGAAAGTGAGCAAACACTGCTTGCAAGGAAGCAATGCAGGAAAACTAAGTGTAACCGAAAATTTGCCCTAATCGAATGTTATCAAAATTATTGTGAATGTTTAGAAAATATTATGGTACATGTTAAATTTTTAATCAAATTCCACACGTCATACATACAAACTGAAAATGCGTTTTTAAAAAAAATTAAAGCCATTGCTAAATAACCTAAAAGTGAGCAAACACAGCGTACATATGTGCAATGAAAGGAAGCTAGCTTTTTCAAAAAAATTCCCTTTTCGAATGTTATCAAAAGAATTGTGATATTGAATTTAATCGTGTTTATTTTTAGAAAATATTATGATAATTCTGACAATTATTCTAAAATGCAAAACGTCTTCAAAGATTCTATGAGTTATTTTTCATTTCTGTTTTTTTGGATTAAATCGACCCGTTACATCAACTTTTGACATGTAGCATATCATTCTAAAAAAAAATTAGATTGTTCTATACGTTGGGCAATGAGCAAAATTATTCTCTACTAGGCTTTCTCAACAACTCAATGGAGTTGGAAGACATAATGTCATGTTTTAAGATTTCACTTATACATAAAGAGTCACATAAGGGCTCCTAGTAGTATAATAACCCACATTACAGGGAAATGTAATTTCAAGTTAGATTTATAATTCTTTCTCAATATTTATGGCAATCTTCTTCTCAGTTGTTCGTGACAAATGTTCGCCTTGTCTCATTCGATTTTATCTTAACGTTTCGCTTAACATTATTCACAGAAATGAATGAGTTCGTGTCGTCCAAAAGCATCCATAATTACTGATGCATTTTTCATTGTTATCTTGGGAGACTTAAAGCGTATTCGTAGATTTGAACAAAAAGTCGTTTCTGTGTGTGTGTGTGCAGTTAATGCATTTTTCAGAGTATCATCGTACTGTTATAGTCGATACAACGGGATGAATCCATTATAGACTGCTCACCTTATTTTTTTTTTCCAATTTCACTATATGGGGATACTTCCCAAAAATCATTAAACCTGCACCCCCTTTCCTCAATCTCCCATTTCCCCTCCACCCCGTTTCGTTTTGCGACTTTTATTTCGACTTTTGGGAGTTGGACCCTCTGCGACTATTCCAAGTAATTGACATAAACACACTCAAATAAATAATTTGTTCGCAACTGGCGTAATGGAAAAGTTGGCTCTCGGGAATGGCCTTTGACGTTTTTAAAAGAGATTCTTAGTTACGCTAACACAGCGTCTTGATTGTGGAATCAATCAGATTGTAAGTTGCAGTCGAATAGCCTGTTTCTATTGTAGAGAAATTCAACGCTATATCTTTCGCTTCGTTTGGGTAAACTATGTTGAATGTATACTGAATGAAGGTTGAGACAAAGACTATACACTTAACAATATTTGAAACTCTGGATTCTTCGATCAAACATCTCAATCTGTGAAACTTGGCTATACATCGTTGAATCGTTAAATAACTCGAGGAATGGCATGACAATAAATTGCTTTGGTAATTACGATACGCATAATTATATACAAATAAAGGCGTAATTACATACTTTAAACATGTGTGTGTTAAGTCTAATTATCTAGAAATATGCATGAACAAACCAGCATAATATTGTCATGCTACAGGTATTTTTAAAACCTTTTATTTAACTTCACATGAACTGTGCTTAGTTGCTTGTGTGTCTGTTTGTTTCGACCTTTCTTAGGTCGTTTTTAACCAACTTTCAAAAGTCATAGAAAGCTTAAATTTTGTGTGCAGCTCAGTCTTCGGTGAAATTTTCATTTATCAAAATTTAGTAGAGTTCGATGACATTATTTTAGCCCAAACAATTGCAATTTTAAATGTAAAAAATGCATTGATTAACTTACAGAGCTATCAACTTATAACGGCATGCAAGGGCGAGAGCATTGCATCCTAATGCGAATGCAAAAACCCTATACTATAGTATCGATTTGTTTCTGACTAATTTATGAAATTTTATTTTTGAAAAATGAGGAATTATGTTGCAAATGAACATTTTTGCATACACTGTAGATTATATTTGTATATATCGATTTTAAAAATTTTGATTGATCTTAAAATTATTACATAATACAAGAAAACTATTGTACTTTTCCTTCTAGCCCTTGAGAAATATTGGAATATATTAAGTACCCTATATATTAAGTAGTATATTAAGTTTTGACTTAGTTGACGAAGGCCTGAGTGGGCTGGAAGAGATTGCGATATTCTGTATTTTGGCGCCAATAATTATGTTGTGATGACACTTTATCTATTAGCATTAATTTCACATAGAATGATAGGCAGACATGTTTTCTTGTGTAGGTAAAATAGGAAATTGGCTCCTCTTAGCCTCCGTCAATATGAACTGAGTCCAATTTGGATGAAAAAGCGTTAAGCTTCTCATCGTGAGCACAACTTGTGAAATACGAAACATTTACAGTACTGGTTATATACCATTTTGGATAATATATAGAGAAAAGTGATACATCCATTTTTGAGTTATTTTCTGTAGAACAATGTATCAAATTTATTCAGTAATTTCCTCAGTTTTTTTTTCTTAAAAGAAACACAAAAGAAGACTTAGTTATTGACCATCGGCTTAAGTTTATCAATTTAAGCCGATAGTTTTTATGAACTTTTGTCATATACAAGTAGTTCATTACAAGTTGGGCAAAAAAACAAATGGTATTAACAACACAAAAACAATATTGGCAAAAACTGTTACACTCAGCGAAATTGGCCATTTTTTCCACTGATCGGCAATAATAATGTAAGGGTGTTTACCACGCCTTATGTGTTTTGCAATAGTATGTACAAATCATTATAAAAAAGTTATTTCCTAGAAGTATATACAGTATAATAGTGTTTCTCAAAGCAAGGTGGATTAATATTCACATGAGATATACTGCATGACATATACTAAAAATGTAGTTTGTTTACCTGTATACAATTTGTATGTGGGGAAAAAAGTCAAAGAACCGCATATTACTAATTACTAATTGCACAAGTAAATTCATTATGTGTGACCTCCCCTATGCTTCATGTGTAGAGCTATTACGTAGAAAAATTCCAAATTATCATAATGAGCCATGGGTTGGCATTACTTTAACCTGAATATTAATTTACACAAAATCCACTGAATGCGCCACTGAAATTAGATCTGCATCTTTTATATTTTGAAATGTACTATTCTTATACTTTCATATTTCTCTTGCATTAATGCATTTCTTTTATTTTAGCTTAACCCTTGTACATATTTGGCAACTATATATTGTGCTTGCATTTACGGATATTTTTCGGCCTCAAAAGATTGGACACCCTTGTACTAGCCCATTGAACTTCTCGTGTAATACCGGATAATCAATCCAAAATTATTGAATTATTTTGATATACATGTATACACGAGTGTATACATGTAGATACCGGGACACAGGCAATATAAAATTGATTCCCGTTACAGTTTGGTGAAAAGTAGATTAAACATTATTAACAAACAATCATCGCTTTCATGTCGGCGTAAACCTATCTCAATTTTTGGACATGCCCATTAACCTTTAATTAATGTTTTATCAATTGCATTAACTTGATTAAATAATCTTCGTTGACAGCTGCATGCTTTTACATTTGGTCATGCGTGTAACTATATGTTATTGCTAAATTTGAATTTATAAAACGGTCTTTTTTTTCTAAATGGCACTATATATAATGTGGGTAAATTTGTAAATTAGATTATCGTTATAAAAAATCTTGCAATGAACCATTCTTTGCTAATGCGGATGTATACCTTTCCGAGAAATGCTTTTTTAATGTTAATTGTTTAAGCCAAAATATGCACACGCAATTATAATACATCTTTTTTTTACCATGCTTTAATGGTTAATCGGGCTTTTATTATTTATAATTTGTCTAGACATTACACAGCGGAGTAAGCACTCTAGTATATGTATGTGAAATGACAGTTATGCATACATTTTTATGAAGTAAAAATGGCAACATTGTCATTTTGAAAACAGGCCTATTTGAACACCAAAATACTGTCATTTACCTCATTGTCTTTTCGTGATAATTAATCTTTTTTTGTTCTATTTCACTGGATTCTGCGTACCAAGATTTCAAATTTTAATAGGCACGGCATTAGCGTTGTAGGTTATTTAAAAGCACGTCCTCAGAGAGGCATTGATTGAAAAAGATGAACATGCATGCATGTGTTTTATAGGCCTAGTCCAGCAATAAAGTGAACTGTGTGCATTTTAAATGAATATTATGCTCAGTTTGCGTGCGTTTCACCTAAAGGGTTGCAAATGCCCGCTGCGGCCATTGTTTAAACAATTTTGATGTTTCACTATATAGTGCAGAAATCGTGATTATTATAAAAAATGACGGAAATTTTATATAGTGCACTTCAAAAGCTTTTGCTATTAGCGGCATGGCATCACCGAAATGTAAATCACTTGATGTTTATATAGTGAAAAACACTTTGCCGAAATTAAAACTATTAATAATAATTAATACGGAAACTTTGGTTTTGTTTTTCATGATTCTAAAGGTGAAAAAAAGTAGCACATCATGCTTTTTAACAAGGGTGATTACTTCAGTTGTCATAGGCACACCAAAGCAATAAAACTGTCGACGGTCGTGTGCATCATTAAATTTAATTAAGGAATAAAGTTGGTGTAATTAAGTGCTCTTATTAAGTCTAATTACTTGTAAACACAAGCAAACAAGTTTTCAATAAAGAGAGATTGAGGCCTTTTATTTATAACTATTTGCTGAACGGTAATATGTGAATGTATATTTATATATAATATCGTATTTGATATATGTTGTTGAAAAAATGCCAAATTTTAGGAAAAATGTTACCGGACTTAAATTAAAAAATTTGAACTTATTTTGCAGTTTATGATAAAGTAGGTTGGGGAAAATTCATTCAAATTTTGTGGTATTTTGTTATTAGCCAATTAATTTGGTTAGTTAATTAATATTGTTAATATCTAATCTTATTATAATTTACGGTGCCAAATACCAGATAACTTGTCATTTTTAGTTGACTTGTAGAAGGTTACTTGTAGCCTTGCATTGACCACAAGTCTCTACATGTTTCACAAATAATTGATACAATTCACAGCAAACAACTTAATATTTGTTTCCTTGTGAAATAAGATTCAAATCATAAAATTTCTAAGGAGCTAAACAATATTTGATGTGTTAAACAAGAAATAAGATCCTAACAAACTTAAACTAATATGCACATGCAAGTGCACGGGTTACCACACATATTGCTTAATTACCTGAATTTGGATATGCATATTTTAATTACAATCATTAAAATACCAAATTATGTCATTTTTAAAACATAAGCATTCTACCACATTTTTAATTAAACATGTGCACTCAACATTTTTCTATAATTTTACAGCAATGCTGATTACGATTAAAGATTTTTGCAATGTTTAAAATACTTTAAAAATCTTTGACTTAAAAAATGCAAGCATTAAATGGATATGGTGAAACTTTCCAAGAGTTAGGCAGATTAATATGAAACTTTACTAACGTGGCATATAAACATCAATGATACTAAGAAACAAATTCTACATTTCAGGTAAACAAACCGGAAGAAAAACTACTTACCTTCACATTGCCATCTCCGCAAAGTTTTTCAGGAATCAAGTCGCTGTTCTGCATCATTCCAAAACTTGACTTCCAGAGCTTTAAAACAGCGTGTTTGATACAGGGTCCTCACACAGTCAATGCGATGCAATCATGAAGGACCTTCCTTTTGCCAACCCACGATCTAAGTAGTAGTTTTCAACTTTCTGCGCTCGGTCAAACGCAAGTCCTGTAAACCATCAAAGTCCACCACGATTGTCTCGTTGAGATTCTATTGACTTTCAATTTGATCTCCGATTCCCAACAGTTTTGCTTCGGTGATAGCTGGCTTTCGATCACTTCGTATTGAAGGAAACCTTAATTTGTCAGACGTTCTCCAGGAACTGCCACCATGTTTTCCAATACCACCAGAGATTACTTGACGCCCATGCCTCTTCAAGAATGTCACTCACACTTGGCAAACTTGGGTCCCACCCAAAAAAGTCCCTTATGGCAGGTAAGTCTCCTCGCTACTGTCCTGTAGCATAATCTTCTTTTAAAACTCGATTGCAAATTTTTTTTTTCTCACGCTCCACCCACTTGTTCGAGTTATGTTCGCACGCAATACTGCGATTCGCAAGTGCATACGGAATGTAAAATAGTTGGCGATGTACTCTCCAGGCTGACGTTTAATGATTTAATCATTCGTTAGGATGCGACGCTCGTTTGGGATATAATGACATTTCCAGTTAATACTGCCCACCGAATGATTGTAATTTGACGAAATAGTACAGTAATCATAACTCGCGTATTTTGTCCACATCAACGACGTCCAATCATAGGCTGGCTAGGATGATGAAGTGCATGCTTAGACGCAACATTCCCAATCGATGTATTGATAACTATTGGCGTGAAACATTATTATAAGTGCTGGTGCAGGCGTTTGCGTTTAAAGGTTACCCGGAACCCCTGGGTGGGGGGGAAGTGAGGGCTGAGGGGTACAGGTCCGAACCCTCGCCAATTTTCAATGCCACCACCCCGACATATGGTGATCCACGTTTTCTATTCCTAGTTTTTCGTTGGTGATTGCATCACTATCGACGATGCTCGAATAATGTCGCCACCATTGTTTGGTGCTGTCGGACGTTCCATTCAATTAGAATATCAAGAAGTTGTCTATTAAAAATCGAAGCTTCTGGTATTGGTATGGGGCAACTCCAAGTGATAAATGCTAGCTGCTGATTCGTCCTTCTGCTTCCGAGCACCGTTTGCTGGCCTATCCAAGAGCATCCTTCTGGATGCCTTCTCCTCCTGCTATTCTTGCTAGGTTTCTGGCAACCAATCACACAGTCAGATACATTTTTTTTTCTCGTAGTCTCGCTTTAGTTGAATTGCTCCATGGTGAACAGGATTTAGATCGGAGATTAAGCACGTAGGGCGTATATCTCATCTGTACTCAATTAGAACTATAACTGTGACAATTTTATCATCGGTGTTCTGAATTAAGTTATCGGATCTTGTGCAGATTTTAATGTTTTTTAGTTTAGTTTCTCGCCAAACATGCATAAATGGAATTATAAAAATGCTAACGTCGCCTAAATATTTTGTAAATAATTATAACTTAGATGAAAATAGGAATTTGGCAGATTTTTTGTTTACATTTGAGAGAAATCTTTCAAACATTCAACATTTTGTGTTTGACATTTATAGTTTATTTACGAAGATCAAAGTGAATAGGTTGTATATTAAAAATAATCTATACAAATATTAATAAAGAAACATTGAATAAATTAGAAAATGAATTTTTGGAAACCATTAAATGGGCAATCACTGCTAACAAATGTGCATTGCTGGAAAGCCTTCGATGGCACTTTTTAAGTATCCATTTATCTACAGAGTTTAAAAATATGAAATTCATATGATGATTGTAAATTGAAAACATATGATACCACTTTAAGAATATTCTTCAAGCACATTTTAGTAACGTTAACAAATTTTATTTCAATTATATATATGAAATCTACACATGAGCCGTTTGTCGAACATTTATATATCCTCATGTATTTTTGTATTAAATATTTTTTTTAATTTTTGTCTTAAAACTTAGCTATTTTTATTTAAAATCATTCAGTAAACATTTTATTTAATTTTTTGGCCTTTATAAATTCTATTGAAAAAAGAAAAAGATCTCCATTCTTACAAAGAAATCAGTAGGGGTACTCAAACAGGCCCCAATAATTTCGCCCATGTGCTTATAGTATCTGCAATTACCTCAAAATATGTCAAATTTGGCCATTATGTCAATTCTAATCAATCAGAATTTGAATTTGGCTATTATGGCAATTGAGGTCACTGAAGAGAGGATATCTGAGCACATGCGCTAAATTTTATTCCTCTGTTTGAGTACCCCTAATAGTACTTGCAAAAAGTTTAGTTTGAATTGTTATACCCATAAAATCACAAAGTGAAAAATTGACTTATTTAGTTGATAATGAGCTTATTTCTGAAGGTAACATCCAAATTGCCACACACAATTTTATTAGTATTTTTTTGCACAAAGTGTAAAAAACTTCATTTATCAAAGTTTCAAAAAGTAATAAATTAATGTTATTGGAAAATGAAGAAAACTTGCTTGACCATGTCGCAATTGCACATTTCCAAACCGTACAAGTCCCTATTTGTTTCCTTAGGCCTAGTAAGCGACTAGAAGGAGTGTTGCGGAATGGCGCTTAATTAATGGCAAATCATTGAATAATTAATTGTGACTTTAAGAATGGCTTATCCCTCCGCTACAAACAGCATCCCCGTTTAAAAGCGAGTGTTCCCTACTAATCAGATTAATGGGATTCATTTTCTAATCATCGCCTCGGAGCCTGTGCCCTCCCTCCATGAGAAGGGGAAATCCCCAGCCCCATAGGTTGAGTAAAGGATGAGCGGAAATATCAGTGACCAGGCCACCGTGTTGTTTGATGGAAAAGGAAATTCAATGACGGAAACGCGGTGATTGTATTATAATGCCCTTTAATGATGTTGTTACGAGTCAGTGAACACTGGACAGCCAATTCCACGAACGGCCTAACCTACGTATATTTTCCGTTGCGCGGACATAAGGGTTGGATGTCTATTGCTAGCTATAGCGTCTATAAAACATGCCGTTTGCGTGATATATGCCCATACCAGACTCTTGTTCGACCACTTCACGTAATGACTTAGCGCGAAAGGACACAAGATAAAAATACAGACCAGTTCAATTATTGAAGTATTTGTGGAAAACAAAAACGAAACGACGCAATTTTTCAGTTTACATTCAATTGGAGGCAAGACTCGATTTAGATTATTATTACCGAAAGTTTCGATTTTCAAACAAGTGTGAAATTGTGTTTTGAAAAATGACTGTGCATTAGCGAACAGCCAATAAAAGACTGCAGGAAGGGAATTTTGGGAAGACAATGACGTTACTTTGACAATTTATACGTTGGATGGTGGACTTTTCCATCCTCTGCACTTTTAAATTGAAAAAGCGTGAACCATCTTGTTTATCCCGTATGATGTAACTGCAAAATCAATTTGGTAGTCTGGACCTATGGGTTAGAAGATAAAAATAAACAATTTGTCACTTCAGATGTAGAAGAATATGATGGTTTTTATAAAAAAATTTCCTTAAGTTTTGCTGATTTTATAAATATATTCACATGTATCCAGATCAAGATTTGAATTTATCGAAATGACATTATAAAGAAAAAATTACAGTAATAAAATTTGGTATAGTGACCACTTTTCATAAAATGGTTTTCATGCAGTACAATAATTATATGATAAAAATGCTCTGTATAGTGACTACCTGTCTAGTGTGTACCTGCAGTGATCTCTTTTGCAATTTCTGCATAGACTATTACATAATAAAGTGACCAAGTTCAGTCGACAATTATGTCAGTGAAAATTTGGCAAAAAATCTAATGAAATTAGCAGGGTACAATTCAAATGGAAGTGACATTTGAGTCAACTTTCTTACTTTTTTCAACCTAGAAGACCCAATTCACATGAACTTACTTAAACTTTTGTGGCTGGACGCCAATGGGGCCTCCTTTAAAAGTGTGTATAAGGCTCCTGACCACACTGGCATTTTATTAAAATGTACAGCGAACTTTGCTTAAGGAATAAAACTTAGCTTTTAAAGCAAAACATTTTAAATTACAAAAGCAGCTCAAGTTTTAAATTAGCAAGTAATAAATCAACAACATGTCGTTCTCTGTATAGTGACCACCTGTAAAAAGTGATCAATTTTGCAAATTTTTTGGGTGGTCACTGTTAGCAGGTTTTACTTTATTGTAATTTTAGATGACTTATAAGATACATTTTATGATTAGAACTTTCACATCTTATACATGTATTTTTGAACAATTCCTAATGAAACAAATCAAGCAATCGCATAAAAAACTATGCTAATATTGAAATTATGAAACATGCTATTGAGACTTAATAATTTGAGAATATAGTATAATTGTACCAAAAACCCAACAATGTCAAAAAGATTTTATTTTAGGGGACTATATGGCTTAAGTTAAGAAAATGTTGAGTCTATTATGAAATCCCAATATAATAAGAGCATACTATAAAAATAAAAATTTTTAAAACAGAAAAATTTAAATGTAATAGGCCTACATAAAATGTATTTTTGGTTTATTTAATACTTGTCTCACAATCAGTGCACATAATTTTCGTGTTTATAAAATGACGAAAAGTTTGGTTAAGAATCTCTTGTCAAACTTATAAAATTACTTCTATAAGGAATCATGTATGAGAGTAATAAAATGGGTGACGGTAATTAAAATTAGATTCCTCATTGTAAAGTATATAGTTTACGAACTAAAATTAGATTTAATGCATCTCACTTTTGAAAAGTAAATCTTCGCTATATACAAACCATAGACACGTTCCGTTACATTTCTAAGCTTTACTTTTAAAGTCTAAGCAGTTTGTGTAGCCCTAGATATTCATGACTATAAAGTACTCAGTATTGCCTACTATGAGCAACAATTGATAGATAGCCACTTGATCATGCCCACACAAATGTAATCCATCACTTTCTATTTAAAAGCTCATACACCATAGTTATAGATACTCTTACGATATATTGATTGCAAGAAAAAACATTCTTCATTAATCACTCTTGTTATATATAGCAATAAGAGCAAATAGAAACCCCCCATTCTATCATGAATATTGAAAATGTAATAACATTAAAGATATTTAATGATCACAACAAGATTATAAGCCCATCCATGACATGGCATGCCTGGGCTTTGCGTGACACAATTCATCTCACGTATTTATCAAATAATAGCGATATTAGAAACGTTGGCTATCAATTAATAACGAAACATTTAGATGATTATTTAAGTCACGTTTTTTAAAAACAGCTTTGCTATTATTTATATGCTACCATCACACACAAAGCACTGTGTTGGATGATAGAGCAGGATTACTTTTTTATATTGAATTAATTTTAGTTTTTGTAAAGATTCCTGCATTTTGTTAAGATTTAATCATTCAGTTCCACAATTTGTAGTTGTGCTTTACCAAGTTTACATTTCTCTTGAAAAGTAATTCAATATCAAAGCTTTCAGTATAAATTTCCAGGAACCGAAATCATTTATTCTATATAGCTTAAAGAATTTGTTTGAAATGTCAAACTTGATCAGGTAACACATTTTATAAAAATTCACCTGTGCTATTTGTTTTGGCATTAATTTAGTTTTTCTTTGTTATTTGATGATTCGAATATTGAAATTGATTTTTACTTTAAAGGTAATATTTTAACTTTCGTACATTATAAACATTACAGTTGGCATCTATAGTATTTTATGTGATGGGAATGTGGAATTTAAGCCTGCGAAATAATTAATACTTTATTTAAAAAGATTAGATATACTAAAGAAAAATATTGGCGACAAACTGTTTTAGTGTGTACAGAGTGGGCCAAAAGTATGAGCCACACCATATTGGGAGTACTAACACAAGTTGTAACAGGAGAATCCTATAATTTCACGTTGAAACGAAATACCACCTCGTTATTTATCAGCTCCTGTATATTTGGAAACTGCTTATTCACGATGGACATTTTTAGATTTTGATTCAACGAGGCGAGCGTGCTTTGGGAATGAAATTAAACAAAACAGGACAACAGATTTTCAGCACTCCATTTTTTATATTGTGTACAATACACGTACAAACTCGGACAGGTTGAAAACGTAATTATGTTGACGCTGTTACACTCCTTGGCAAAGTGTTTGCTTTTGCAAATTGAAATAGCACGCGTAATAGAAAACTCCCTGTGTAAACTACGTGTTATAGAAACGACGAATCCCTATCAGACACCCTCGAACTTTGATGGACCACATTGTGTTCACATCGTGTTAACCTCTTACAAGCACTCCAAACTTACACCACGATAATCATTTCGCTTTAACAACCTTTATTCAACGAAAACACATGCAACAACCCAATTGGAAAACTCACTTTCTTGCAAGTACCATGTGTAATTTAGTTTTATATATACTGTATACTCAGTCGTAGATTTTGCCAAATATAAAGAACTTCAAAAACTAATGAAAACTTTTGGAAGTGCATTATAACTGCAACTATAATAAGTAACTGTAACTCTGAAATTTTATTCGACTAAGTAGCATTTTGCTATATAAAAACTAAACTTTGCCCTTTCCAACATCCCAGATTATGTGATTTCCATTGGATGAATTGGATGGTCCTCGGCTGGTGGGAATTTTGATTTATTAGCAGTAGTGACGGTTTAGAGTGATTTCAAAAACGTGTAGAATTAAGCCAGCATGGATGTGTTGACATTATCTTTCATCTAATCCACTTTTTATCAGTTAAATATTTTCTGCAAAAGATAAAAAATATGTGCGTTTTACCAGCATGAAGCCCTTTGCCATCTAGATACATGTACATGTACTTCCCAATTTTGGATAATTAGGGATTACCAGCGTAACAATTTTCTGGAAATATTAAATTCCATACTTTAATTAGTATAGAACTTTGAGGTAATTTTTAATTATTACAATAATTTTCATAATAGTAAATTTATGCTAAAATTTGATAACATTAATAACCATTAGAAATAATGCTGTGAAAGGATGGCATCCCAGATAGCCATGAAAAAATTTACAACAATTGTGCTCTCAGTTTATTCTTATAAACTGCCTAATATTTAAATTTTAGTTGGATTTTTTTAGTACACCCGGAATATTCTAATTAAAAGTGCAATGATTTTATTAATGGTAATAGTTCCATTTTTGATAAAATATATTTTGATAAAAATATTAAGATTAATTGTCATTCTCTGTTATATGCAAAGTCAAAGTTTGCACATGCATGCATGTAATATATTGAGTTGAATTCGAGTACCTTTAAAACAGAACCTACAATCATCAAAATTTAGTTTTACGACATTAGTCCACATAATTTTATGTTATACCAAGGGCTTTTTTCGGAAATCTATAATTGGTATGCGTTCTAATTGCAACTAGTATGCATAATATATGTGGCATGGCATGACATTGCTAAATCCAATTATTATAATATCCTTATGCATTACTGTTAATGGAGGCATGGACGCATGAAATTATTTGCTCGACCTGTTGAGGTCGGACATTTTATACGTTTGGTTAAATTATAGCGCGTATAAGCCTATGTTCATTAGTTTTTATGATGCAGGTAAAAAAAGATGAAAATGTATAATGGTTTTCAAAGTTTCTATTTGCATTAGGTGCCATATTTGGCCTGTATTTCCCTATTATTACTGTAATTGCTAGCTTTCCTTACCGTTCAATTATGCTTATTTCCATCTACTGTATATAGGAACATGCATGACTCTATGAAAACACGCTTTGTGCAAACCTCCCCTGTTATAAAGTAATTTGGTAAACGTTAGGAACCATGCATTATGCAGTTAGATTTTTTTTCTTTCTAATTTCATATAAGAATTTCACTAAGCCTATAGAAGAAAAACCACATAATGGTATTGTAGAAGTTTAGAGGGTTGCACCTATACAGAGAAAGTGCAAACGCATGTATATCTTTGTAAACCGATCGTTAAAAATACTTTATTTATATTTGTTTAATCTCAATTATTGCATTATTATATGTTACTAGCATTGCATGCAACGCGTACATTTTAGAATAGAATTGCAATATGATAATAGTGTTGTTGTATTTATAGATTAATATCCAAATGGATTTTCTCAGACATTTTTTTTGTCAATTTCTATAGGACTTGCCAATGCAACATGCATGGGCCCTTTTTGCTCTGCGTGCAGCGATTTAACATGAAGGTGGCAGATTACTTAATACTATGAAAAATAGTAAAATGTCGAGTTTTATAAATATGTGTATGCAGTGGGTATGCTGCAATACTCTTATGTACAGTGTATATAATAAACGTTGGAAAGCCACTATCAAGTGGGTTGTTCTACCCTACTGTATCCTAGCCATTATCTTCTATATCGACCGTTTTGCATCGACAATTTAAGCTAAAGCCATATCTTCGATCTGGCAATTTTGTCTCCGCCCTATTCAACCTAAAATAACGGTCTGTTTTTGTAAAAGATTAAAGACTTACTTGAGTACATGTCAGTTTATTGTTTTCGATCCAATTGATATACTGCATGTAATTTTTTTTAATCTAAACCTAAATAAATTGCTAGAGGTGCCCTCACACTTTTTCAGCCTATTTGATATTTAGTTAATTGGCTTTTTTAACAAGTTCTGTTATGACCCAACTGTTTCCTGACATTTTTTTTTGTTTATATAGGATAGCTTATATAAATAGTTTATGTATAATTTATATAGAATAGATAGATTCTATAGTGTATAGGCAATAGAAATGGTTGGTTCCTGTTGAGAAATTAGGGGAACTGTTCAACAACAGTTCCCCATGCTGGCTACTTATTTAGTATTTGGTCATTGGGGAATTATCTTTAACAGTTCTTTTATATTCAGATACAGTAAAACATGCCTAAGGTGAGCACCCCAAAAATAAGAGAGGTTTGGTCACTGTATACAGGTGGTCATTATACAGAGAGTGACAATGAAATACAGCAATGTAATGGCTATAGAAATTCACAACAAACTACATGTAAATAGCCTATAGAATGATTTATACGTGCATTTGTCATTATAAAACATTTTGTTTTAAGAAAGTAAAGTGCTAGAACAGGAAGGAAAGAATATTTCTCTCTTAAATTTACCTGTTTTGAAAGTCTTGCTATTGAAGAATGAATTGGTGCATTGTCAATGGCTAAATTGTAAAAGAGATGACATACCCTAGTCACTATACACAATAGACAGGTGGTCACTATACAGAGAATTATTATAAAGGGAAACATATACACTAAAACACATTTTATGAAAAGTGATTAAGCAGAGGTGGTCACTTTACCAGATTTTACTGTACCAAAAAAAAAGCTTCTAAACACGTGTACATTTCGAAAATTTCTGGGAGAAACCATGGAGGAAACAATTTATTGTTAAGAATTAAGGTTGCATAACAGAATAAGCCTTTTTTTAATTATTTTTTTATTTAATTTTGGAAACTGATAGGAACAAATGAAATGCACGAGTACCTATAGCTAGCATAAATATTCTATTATTTGTTTAAAATTTTTGTTTATGCATATGTATATTACATTTCATGGAAATATGTCCGTAAAGTTTACCAGACTCTCAACAATTATAAACTTTACGGACATATTTCCATGAAATGTAATATACATATACAGTGTACATAAACAAAAAATTTAAACAAATAATAGAATCATTAAAATTGTTATAATCATAATCATAATAATAGTTATCATTAAAAGAAGAACTCAAAAATGTCAATCACAACCAGGTTTGGTGTCCTTTGAAAAATGTTCAACTTGTAACATTGGCAAGCTATAGGTCGATCCCATTGATTGCTAAAAATTTACATTTATGTTATATTAATGTATACAATTGTACTATAACCATTGAATCACGATACCATCTGTTTCGATCCATTTGAAGGGTTGGTCACCATCAACTGTTCCTTTTACAAAATTGATTTGCATTTTTTTTTTTTCGTTCTCACCATACGAAACCTGTTTACCAAAATGGACTTTTTGGAAAATAGGTGTTTGTCTTTGATTATTCAAGTGCCACAGGGACTTGTCCAAGTAAACAGAGACCCGTGAAAACAGCCCTTCAATCGCGCCTTTTTTCACCAAATTTCCATTTGTTGGTCATAATGTTTTTCCCCAGAGTTTCTCGTCCCCTTGATATTGGACCAAAATCCTCCATCATTTTGATACCTGCTGTGCATGGGCCTGGTTTTGTTCGCTACACACGCTTAGTCGATACACGTTTCTATAGATTTTTTTCTTCCACTGTATCAAACATCAATAAAAAGCATTTCAACCCTCGCACTGCCTTTTTACTGATTTCCGAGTGGTATTAGAATTAATTTTGTTGTGTTTCGTGGGAGCCACACGCTCATAGAAATATTCCCCAAACAGTACTTGACACCTATGGTTTATTTCCTGCTCGAAACAAAACAACGTGTCCTCGACCAACGTTTTAAAGTCCTATTTGGTGCATGGTCGATCTTTCCTACGTAATGATTGATTGATGTGTGTCTAATAAATTGGTTTGCCACTACCATAACACGAATGGGTGTCGTGAATGCATAGCAATTCTAATTTGGCATTAAATAAATTAATAAATGGAATTATTAATCCATAAGGAAAACCATTTTCCGGCTATATTCAGCAGCACATTTTTAACCAATTTTGATTATGTAAAACTTTCTTATTAATTTCTTTATATCATTTCTACAAAAACTGAATAAATACATGTATTATCAAGCCTAAATATGTACGGTTTTGATATTTTCAACAAAATAGGATGCAGAACCCCATTTTTCCACTTTTGCCCAACAAAATATGTGAGAAAGTTTTGATATTTTCAACAAAATATGATGAAAAACCCCATTTTTCCATTTATGTATATATATCCCACGGGGTGAGGTTCATACATGTATTTGCAAATACAAACCTCAGTAGTAATTTACATTGGGCAGGAACTTTGACCTCAGTCCCTCATCAGTTTCATTTTGGTTGACCCTTAGAAATGTCTCAGGACTTTTGGTCGACCCCGGATATGTCTCAGGAATTTTGGTTGACCCCACATGTTTTCTCACAAATAAAAACCCCAGAAAACAATAGAAAAAAATTTTCCGGGTGTATATATTCAATAAACATTTTTTTTAATAGTGAAAATAATTTTTTTTGCACAATAAGAAAATAAATGTGAGAAATATCTTACCATTAAGTTTAAAATCAAAAATTGCTACAAGTTTATCAATTTCGCCTTATCAAAAAATACCGACGAGCAATTGTAATACTAAATCAGTTAAATTAGGTTTATAAAAATTCTATTTGGCGTCAAATTAATTAGGATGATTTACTACACCGTATTTTTTAATAAATTGGAATCCATTACTGTTATGATAACTAAAACTAGTGATTCCATTTTTTTCTTCTTAGAAAGTTAGTGTTACTTTCCTTAAACTTTGGTTCTTTGGATGCCGAGTTTTTAGCGCTGCTGAAAATGTCTTCTTGTTTGGTGTAATTTAATTATCCAGTTACTAGAGACGGAAAGCTTAGTTGGAGAAGTAGAGTAATCATTCGGTTGTTTCAATTGTCGGTAAGTAGTGTGCAAAGTCCTTTTAACAATGCCTATGGAAGTACAACAGTGGCTTAGTGACAAGCCCACTATAATCAAGGTAAACATTGTCTAAATGGAGCTGGATCCAATTCTTCGATCAAACCTCAGCAGATTAGTGCTACTAAAAAACTATGGAATAATGGTAGCTCTTTTGTTGTAATCTCTTCTACGTACTCCTATCCCATCCGAGGTGTAATTGTTTCCTGTAATCCTCTCATAATTGATACAAGAAAGGAAGCTCTTGTCTATCGGATCTACGAGGGTATATATCTATCAACTAATACGCTAGCTTTAGAACTGAATCTATCATGAACATTCCTATTAAAACCCCCAACTCCAGCATTGAGAAGGTTGAGAAAAGAGGGGCTTTTGAATCATTACCACTACCTTCATTATTATACAAATGGGTAAGAGAGAGATCCGTTTCCAATGAATTTTACACCGGAACCCACCGAGGAAGAGCTTAATGCGCCAGAAGAAAGCTTTTCCTTTTATAATATGATTAATCCAACTGGCGAATCTAAAATTCCTAATACAAAATTAATATCTGCTGTCAGTTTCGACGGACATAAACAGGAGCTATTCGAACCTCGTGGATTTGTCCTCAATGAATATTCATTGTCCATCTGTACTGCAGTTACCCTTGTCATCGTCCCCACGTAGATTTTATGCTTAACAAATTTCAATTGAAAAGCATAAAAAATCAATTTCGACTTTACGTTTATGTGTAAAAATATATATTGAATATGTATTTTTTTATATTGAATAATCCTGTATATGAAAATACGCTAATAGAGCGTAGAAGACGAACTTGCTTTATGATAATCTGCTTTTCGATTTATTTTCATCATTATTTTTGCTTTTCTTAAGAATGAAGTTGTTAAGCTTATTATAATAAAAAGATTGGGAGGGAAAAATTATACAGAGTTATTAAATGGATTTAGATGAATGTAAGACGTTGTGAATAATAGGCATGCAACGGCCATGTACATGGGTTTAGCGGTAAAAAGTTTCTAAACACATTTTGGAAATACAGTAGAATTTGTCTAAAATAATGCTTTTGGGACCAGGGAAAAATATTATTTTAGACAGGTTATTTGTTTAGATAGGTTCACCTGTAAATATGCTACAGTGTATATAACTGCAAAATAGGGAATTTCCCCTTTTTGAATCTTTCGTGAGTCTCTAGTTATTGGTCGACACTATTTACACAGCTGCGACATAGGGAATTTCCCCGTTTTTTAAATCCTTATACATGAGCCAGTAGTTAGTTATTGGGCAGTTTATTTGCCCTACATCTCCCTGCCATTTATTTTCCATGTTTGATATTTTTTGCAGTTCTATTGTTGATAT
This sequence comes from Xestoiulus laeticollis, assembly GCA_034698905.1. Taxonomy (NCBI): domain Eukaryota; kingdom Metazoa; phylum Arthropoda; class Diplopoda; order Julida; family Julidae; genus Xestoiulus; species Xestoiulus laeticollis. The sequence continues at coordinate 20,791 of JAQGCC010000731.1, forward strand.
TTTTTGCAGTTCCATTGTTGATATTACCTTAAAAATCATTGGATCCAATAACAATTATTAAATATCACTTTATGGAGGTTTATAATTTTCTACAAGGGTCCCAAGTAGGGATAGGCACATTTTATTATTTTAGAACTGATATTATTTACACAGGATGGATTAATTTAGACAGGTTGTGACGATACATACATGAAGAACAATGTCATATATACTACACAATTCAATTTCAAATTCAATAACAAATGCATTTCCAAATACATGTATGTTTGAACTAATTTGATAGAAAATTTTCATTATAACAAAATTTTATCTAATAACTAATTAATGGTCAACTAATGAATTAGATTTAAACTAAAATAACTCGTCCCATATACAAGGTACATTCATGTATATTATGGAACCTGATTTTAAGCAAGTAGTCTCATTCCAATCTAAATGCTTGTTCATCTCGTTTCTATAAGTGGCTTTCATAATGCATTTATGTTATTCCAAAATGATATTAATGAAGCACCTCATATTATCATAAACCGAACAAAGTGCTATGATAATCTCATTCCAGTATATGGAAGCTGGGCTTTTAGGTATCAGGCATAGAATGTCGAAAAACACATGCAAGCTTTAATAATGTATCAATTAACTGTGAACATGGGAAATAGAGACAATAATAAACTCAATTTATACGAAACACTTCCATGCTTCTGCATTAATTGTATTAATTGTCATTGTAACATTCCTTGCTTATTGTAATCAGATATTAAACTTTCATTATATATGAATAAGGGTAAAACTTTAATACACTAATTTCATTGCAGTGATGATTAATGTATTTTTCTTAAGAGGGTTGCATACCACAATAAGCCTTTTTTTTTTCTAAATTATTTTTTAATTGAATTTTGGAAACTGTTAGGAACAAATTGAATGTACGAGGACCTAGCATAAATATTCTATTATTAATTTAATTTTTTTATTTATGTATATGTATATTCCATTTCATGGAAATATGCCTGTAAAGTTATTAATTGTAGAGGGTCTGGTAAACTTTACAGACATATTCCCATGAAATGGATAAACAAAAAATTTAAACAAATATTAGAATATTTATGCTAGGTCCTCGTACGTTCCAGTACACAGTTTGCAAAATTAAATAAAAAAAATAATTTATAAAAAAAGCTTTATTCTGGTATGCAACCCTCTTAATAGCTAAATTTGTACTCAAATACTACACCAGGAGAAAACGTGGTTTTTAGAGTACTATAAAGTAGATATTTAACAATAGATTTCGTAACGTTGGAGTAAATACAAATGCCAATTTGTAGATCTAAACCCTTTTCTTCTACTCGTATATGTACATATCCACGCATGCATGCATAACAATTAATTTCTATACGTTGAGAAATGATTAATCGCAGTATATCCCAGAAACTCTAATTAACGCAGAAAAACAAAGCGATCTAATCTCCCTGGCTTAGATCTGGAAAAGCTTAATGCTAACTGCGGCATTTAAAAAGTTTTATGGGATCTTTGCGTGGCGCAAACAATCCTATTCAGCCGATTAAATAACTAAGCGAGTGCATAACGAGCGTACCTTGTCACGAGGCCCCCTCTATAAACACGCGATATGCCAGCCACGTGACCCCACACCCTACAACATGTCACGTGCTAGTCAACGTAACTGCTCATTTTTAGGGGGGAATTGGCCGTCACGCCATAGGGGATAATATTAAATGTAACCAAATAAGAATATCATGGTCATACTCATTCGATCAACCATCAGTGATCAACAGTACATCAACAGTTTGATGTAAATTTATCGAAATACAACGTATGTTGAAAACTTGAAGATCTATGATTATTGCACACCTGATGCGTTGTAAATTGATGTTTGGAATTTAATTCAATTTTTCAATGAATTAAAAATGGAAAAATGACATGTTAATTATATACAAAACCAGAACTCAACTAAATGTAGACTAAACTTTACTTTTAAAAATGTTGTATTCAAATAAATGAACTTAATGTATTTATCGTGCTTTTAGTTTAACCCTTAACATCACAAGCTGTTATGAATTAAACTTTCTATAATTTCAAATTAATATGCTTGGTATATATGTCATGTTTTTTTCAAATTTCTATTGGTCAATTTGGTAAATTTTATATTTTTTTTAAATAAAACTGTATTTTGAAGCATTCAGTCAATTAAATTACCGATTTCTATGGTCGAAATATTTAATATTCATTTTTTTAAACAAAACTATAATATACTTGTGTACCTTGATGAAAATTAATTTGAATTACCTGTGATTTTAAATTTTCAAAAGATATATTATCCAGAACTTATAAAAATAAATTAATGAAACAAACTTGCTTAATATTCATCACGTTTTGGTGCATTGAGCTGGCTATTTCATTTCGTCAAATTCTCATAAACTCATAATAACATATATTTGAAATATTGTTATCTATAATGGAAAACTAGCTACCTCCTAGCGGCCAAACGATGGTACTACAACCTCTCAAAATCATTTATTTATTAAATAACTGGAATTAAGAAATGCATTTTTAAAAAATAATTAGCTGGATGCACTAAAACGTGATTAATATTGAACATTTTTTTCATTTTTATATATAAGTTATGAAGAAAATGGCTTTTGAAAATTTATCATTATTGGTATATGGATTGCTCCAGAGGTTATTGAGCCTTAATGATCAAAAATAATTAAAACTTGGTTTAATCCTCGAAAAGGGCCAATATAACACTGATTTTAGTAAACTACACCTGTATCAAAGACGGCTTTTGTATTCACTGTATCATTGCTGACCAGATGCTCATTGTTAAGCAGGCAACCTGATGTTTGTCCTCTGAAACAAATTGCCTTATGTTAATGGGCAAAGTCAATTTTTGTGCATGTCGCCATATAAATTATTCATAAATTATTTAATTAATGTCGATGTTGGCCAACGCGATAATTATATGGCTACATCGTTTTCGGTGATAACCGTTGTATACGTGGCTATTTTTGCTAATGAAGGGGGTGGAGAGGAGGTGAGGGTGGGGGGGTCATTGTGTTTTTCGCGAAACCTGATGGTCATTAGATGCGTTGCGACTGTATAAATCATGCGAGCACTCAAATTAATTAACATTTAGTTGGGTCCGAAGACAATGAGCAACATGAGAGGGACGGATCTTGCAAAATTGTATACGGAGTATGAAGGCTATGCTTAACCTGCAAAGCCCCATAAAATTCCTCTTGGATTGCGTGCTACAAGTCTGTTTGGTATATACAGGGCTTAGATTACCGATGCGCCTGCATGTTTATTGGTTTATTACTCTGCTCGTGTATAGTCTACACGTGGCACATTTCTGTTGGCAATTATCTTCCACGTATAAATTGATTATGCTTGTATCCTTAACTAACTTTACTTTTTTAGGATGGTGTGTATACGCACTTGTTTGCTTTCATTTCATATATGCTCATCTAATAATTATCATATGCAGATGGCATTCGCATCAAATGGATGGCTGAAAACGCTGGAACTGTTGTTCTGACGCCGTGTACATAAGTGCCCTTATTTAAATCAAAATAAATAAATTATTGCGTTAAATATATCCTCGTGCAATATGGTGAATTGCAAGAGGAACAAATGGGACGGTTTTAAAAGATAACGTTGTAGGGAAATGGGAAAAAGTTCAGCACACCCTATTTGACACTGCATTTTTTTTTTAACAAACACGCATATGAAATCTAGAATAAATAGAAAATTAGCATTTGTAACGGCGAGTGACATTATACATGTATATATATATATATATACAATATTTTGGAAACATTGATATCGATATTGGTAATGGATATTTAACAGAACAACATTATTTTGTCAATTTACATGTTGTATGTAAAGCATATGATGTTTTGTCTTACTGCAAACTAATAGTTAACCCTTTTAAATCGGGGGAACCATGTAGATACATGTATAGCTGATATAGAACGTACAATATGACTTAACCCCAGGCCACACTAGGCTGGAAACACGCGTTTGGCTAGCCTCAAGCAGGGCATCGAATTTAATTTAAATTTAGAATTATAAAATTTGCACATTAATATCTCATTAATATTTCTCACTAGATATTAATCTGTAATCGGAAATTCCCGCCATCGGGGAACCAATCGAAACGCTGCATTTCAAGGCCATGCCATGCTCCATGCTATTCCATGCTCCACGCTGTTTTTACCCTTACAGTTTGCACTATAAGCTTCCAAGTCTTGCTTGAATTGGCCTTTGTAGTATTGTGATGCATCATAACACGTCGTTGGTGTGCTAAATATATTTGCGGTATATAACAGCTGTGTGTAGCATACACTTTTATTATTCTAAATAATTCTATACATTTTTATACAAGTATTTTATTTAAATTTTGTCAGTCAATTTTTAAACTTATTTTTGGATTTAGAAATATTCCAAGAATATTCAGAAATCCGGAATGCACTTCATATGTTTTCATTGTTTAAAGTATTCACATTGATAGGTGTTTAGCGTATATTTCATTGTTTAAAATCATGTTTGCAGACTTGAGGTAGTCACTTTGAAATTCCCTATTTTGCAGCTATGTAGTATGCCATGTGGCAGTGGGCAATGTGCCAGAATTTTTAATGGGAATTAAGAGTATAATCTATAAACCTATATAACCAGATAAACCTAGCTGTCTGAAATAATCTATGTAAAATAATATTTTCCCTGGTCCCAAAAGTGTTATTTTAAACAGATTCTACTGTAGTTAGAAACTAAAGTATGTAATTGTATAACAGGTGTATTTGCATGTCAATGATTTTACCAATACCAAAAATCATATTTAATGAGTTATTTAGTAAGAATAATGATTACCAAAAATGATTAACTATTAGTTTGCAACTTTGCAGTAAGACAAAACATCATATGTTTTACATACATGTAAATTGACAAAATAATGTTGTTCTGTTAATGTCGTTCTGGTAATGTCAATTCATTACCAATATCGATATCAATGTTTCCAAAAACTGATACCATTTTACTGGAAATTGAGACAAGAAATTACAAGCAAAATTGACTATATACATTTATGGATGTCCCCTTATATCAAAAATGATTCCAGTAATTGTCGCGTGACGTTGCACCATTGTGGGCTAGGCGCAATTCATTATATTGAACGTTTTCCTTGGTATCGATATAGATAATATCGGAAATTGGCGATTTTCTAGTTTCCTAGTCGACCTCCCTGCCTCGTTCCCTCTTTTTTGACTTGACTGAGTGTGCGTGCCTGTCCCACCTGGGACCCTCATTTAATTTGATCCATAGACTCGCTTGCCTGAGCGTGATGTCGTGCGTCTACCTCATTTGGTCCTCCCCGGGGATTTTCCCTTCCTGCAGCGCTCTTATTTGGACATGGGGCTTCACCCTACTTTAAGCCTCGTGTATCTGTCGCTTTCGGGGGACTGCGACTATGGATCCTCAATTACGAGTCAATGGCATATTTGTTTTGGAATAAAACGAAATTCCCTTTTAAATCCCGTAAAACTTTAAGGATATTCCCTGTAGCCACGCTTATATTGAGCGTTGCACGCTTCTTCGACTATGATAACCAACGATAAAACCTCTACTTTCCAAATTTAACAAACGAAAAAAAAAATGGTGCAATAGGGTTAAAATGTTTCCTAAAAATAGTACATGTATTTCTATAAACATCTATTAAGTATAATCACAGAATTTATACTTATTGGATTTCATTGAAGCAGATGTATGTAGGAAATGTAGAGGTATCGGTGTTTTCCAAATAAAGACGTGCCAATAGCTCAACCTGAATTGAGGTTAATTAAAATTAGGTTTACCAATTAGTGACAATCTGATGGTTAAATCTGAGCAAAATACCACGAAATCCTATAAAAAGTGTCGCTAATAAGCTTGTAAACCGTAACACGATCATTTCGATAATTCCAAATTGAGTCGGTTAATTATTTATATAGGGTGTTATCCACACTATTTATTTATTAATATTTTTGCTTTATATAACACTGTCCTACTTTCATGAAATTTCACCGGCAATTATTGTTGTTCTTATATGTAAGCGTTGCCAAGTTTTATTACTGCTTGCTACGCGTACCTTCTCATTAAAAATAGCGTGCACACGCAATAATGACTAACGAGTGGATTTTGTTGTCTATACTATTGTATAAAGTTTCGAATTAAAAATGTTAATATTTACTAAATGCAGTGGAATTCGTTTATGACGATGCCGGATACACCGATACTCCGGGTATAACATTTCCGAGCAATGTGTTCGAACATAGAATATAGATTCGGATACTATGATGTCAGAAATAACGATCCCATTTTTAAACAAAAATGATCCTTTCATTCTCCTAAATGGTCTAAAATGATTTTCTGAGATTTCTTTCACCTTTTAAATTTTTAATGTATACGACAAAATAATTTACAGTGTAAAAGCTGTGTTGTTATTTTATCTGAAATCTTATAAGAAATAAACATTATTTTACTAACAAAACATGAAAGTACAAAATGCAAAAATGTTCGTATTTTGTATTAAATTTAAGTCAGATTTAATATTTACATTTATATATTTCCCTGTACATGAACTGTGTGTTTATAAACTAAACAAACTTTAATTTATTTTTATTATTGAATAGTTGTTTTCTCGATCTTGGTATTAACGATTTATGCTTTTTCCTGTTTTACGGTTTCACTGTACTCTATAAACAAATATTTTAAATTTCTCCTTAATTTCTAGCAAATTTACCGGTTTAAATTGTAATTACATTTTAATTAGGTTACCATTTTGTACGATTTTTTCAGTCAAAACAATTTTTAACCTCTTTTTCTGTGAATATACAATATGTGCATTATTATTGTATTACATGTACGATTAATTTTTTCATAAATCCGGATACAACGAGGTTTGGATATAACGATCTGATCTCTTAGGTCCATTTAAGTTCATTATAAGCGAATTCCACTGTATTATTTCGGTAGAATATGGTAACGAACGAATGCCTTATTTTGATGTTTACACTATAACACAATAATTGCATATTACAATAGTGTGCAAACTTGTCGTATTTCTTCCCAAATCCATATTCAGATTCAACTACCTAATTGCAAGATTTCAAAAATACTATTTTTCGACATCTTTAATTTTGATCACTCTATATTTTAATGTCTGGATAAATTCTCAACTAGATTGAGCTCTAACTCTCACATATTTCTGTTTACGGTGTATGTTGTCAACCAACATTTCCCATATCCTGACCTCTCTGGACTTGTCCATCCAACTCTCAAGATTAATGCATTTTCCATTGCTTCCTTTATTGCGTGAGTGAGTTATAGACCTGTTTAAGATTTCGGATGTCAATCTATACATGGCCAGATTCTCCACTTTTAAATATCAGTTACCTCCAACATGGACTAGCATCAATGTCCCTAATTAATATTCGTTTCGTTGAGGTTTTCAAGCTATTAAGTCCATTAATTCACATTTGTAGTCCCGTATTTGTGGATGGACGTATAATTTCCACTCGCATAATTCTAAGTATTGATTAAATCTGGCTTCTTTCGTACCCTTGTCTGTCCGTCTGAATATGAAACAACGTCGTTAGTCACCATGGACAAATCCTTGCTAATCCCTTTGCGGCCAACATGGGACTTAGTGAATTCCAGATGGTACCCTAGCTCTAAAACCTTGCTTTTAATTGGGGGTGCTTAACTGCAAAACTGCGAGTATAAAGGCCGATTGGAACAAGCTGCCTTAAAAGTGATCAAACTAGCCTTTTATCTAGCTATAATTAATATATGCAACTTTTGTATTTATGTCCTCATCTTTGTAAAATGTGGGTGTATTACATGTGGTATAATTGCAAATGCGTGCATATGTTACATGGAATTATAATAAGATTTAAATACATGAAGTTAACGCATTTTGTATTAATTGTGAAATGTAAAGAATTTGAATAGGTTTTTTAAAAAAGGTGTGGTTAGGCAAACATGCATGACACCTATGCTGATAGTGGTTGCTCTATTTCAAGGGCATGCATATATGCCCCACGCTTTTATTACAATGCATTTTCCTCCTAGAAAATGTCTGCTAGAAAACTTCTTGTAAAAACTTCAGTTAAATTCATGGAAACAACTTAATTTTAAAAACAAATGAAAACATCTTAAAACTGACCACGAAATAAGACTAAACGATGCATCTTAACAAATTTAACTAGAATAAAGATGCAACTTTAGCATTTGTTTAATATCTAACTAATTAATAAAAATGGGTACTACTTTAGAATCGTGGCTGGACCGGAAGTGGGCGGTGCTTATATTTTTGGTATAAACTTAGACCATAAGGATTGGTTCTAATTACAACAACATGGCTGTATTTAACTTTTGTTATTTAAGGTTAGGTTAGATTAGGAACATAATTTTAATTCATATGGCCTAACCTTAAAAAGGCATGATATAACCTAAATATAGCTGAAAAGTCAATTTTTATTCAAAATTATTTTGAGTTGTTGTAATTATGCCCTATATATATTTGAACTTCTTATGGTCCCAAGATAAGATAAAAATTAAGATAAAAAGTGATAAAATCTTTTCATCATATTTCGTGAACATCTTAATTTGAGATATTTTGATTTGCAGTGAGAATCCATGTGGCCTGTTAAGTTTTCATAATGACTTTTGACCCAAGCTTGAGCACCCTTTACAAAATGAATAATAAACAATGAAGTCATCATATACATAAAGATAGATTCCCATATTTATTTATTTTCAAAATAAATAGAAACAATTGTATTTTTATAAAAATGAGGTATCTGGCAAATGAATCATTACTCGTAAATGAAAACAAATTTTGAAGTTAAAATGTAGCATTTTAGGTAACACCATTCAACATAGTCTCTATGTCCATAGATTCCTTTGGGTCCTTCTCTCACTAAACTACATGGATGCACCATTCCACAAACAGCTCAAAATGTAAAGCATCAGAGACTGATGATTTACTGGACGATTTTTTTACGATTGGATCCAGTCAAGATTTGTTTAATCTTCTGTATCTATAACCCCGAGAGAAAGTTGGCAATTTAGGTTTGTAATAGGGCCACACTCTCTTGTCTTCCCCCTTACGACGTTGTCCATTCGTAGCATAAATAAGGCTCTGCAACTACTTAATTCATTTCTTTGCCATTGTGTATCCTACCCTCCAGTGACACACAAATTTACCTCGTTATAAGTTTAAGGTTTATAGTGTATCTGAAGGGAGAAAGTGGGGGGGGATACATTGGAAAAGTGTCGGGATATCTACGTCCGAGCCAATCTTTAAGAGCTATGGACGCCATAACAGGAATACAAGGTGTATATTGAGTGGACAGAATAAGACCTGACAGCCCCTCAATCCCCCAATAGTGTCGTAAAAGTGGAAACGCGACAGTCTCGACAAATACCCTATGTCCGAGTTAACGACTGTCCAGGGGGTCCCGGGTGAGATCGTTAGTGACATGCTCAGTAGAACTGCTGTAGATGTACGCACAGAAGATATATAGGAAGCAGTTCGAGACAGGAGGATCTTAATATTCTTAATATTGAAGTTCACTTAAAACAGGGTTCCCACTGACCTGGAATACATGGAATTGTAATAGAAATTGGATAGACTTATAAAATAGGCAAGGAAAAGTTATTTAATTTTTAAATAATCAAAATATTCAGCATACTATTACAATTGTTTTCATACAGCAAGTTATTAGTTATGAAAAAAAAGTTAAGAAATGTCATACTTTTTCCCCATCATTTTTTTAAAATCGTACACTCTTAAAAAAAAAGCTATACTATATAGAACCTTTATAGGTTCAATGCCTCGCTACACCAGCAGAACCTTTTAAGGTTGTATGAAGAACTTCCAGAAAGGTTCTATAAATTGAACCTCTAGTAAGGTTCTTAACTGTACCTTTTCAATGTTCTATGACTTGAACCTTTACAAAGGTTCTATGACTTGAACCTTTACAAAGGTTCTATAATGCACCTTTTTACATTCTATAAATAGAACCTCTTTACTGGTTTCTAAATGTACCTGTTAAGGTTCTATAATTTGAACCTTTTTATAGGCTCTTTATAAACCTTTTTTAGTTCCACAAATAAAACCTCTATCAAGGTTAATTAATGCATTTCATATTTTTATATTTT
>JAQGCC010000732.1:0-30989 GCA_034698905.1 Xestoiulus laeticollis
GATCTCTAAGACGAGTGAAACCTGGTTAAAAAGGACACGATCCATATCCATGTAATCAAACAAACACCATGCGCTCCTTTCTAACCAAGTTAAATAAAAGGTTTTAATAAAAGGTTTTAAAAATGGCTCAAGTCAATCGTCATTTTTAAATGCTCTACATGGCAGTAGAGATTCCAAACATGCGCGATAATTGCATTTTATCGTTTGAAATTCTGGCGAACAATCAACGATCACTGCCAAAGTTTTTCGAGGTTGAAATCTTTTTCACATAGTGAAAGTGCATGCGTTGAATGAAGTAGAGCATAAAGCAGTCTATCTGCAAGATAGTCTTTTAAGCAGATACGGACCAACAACCTTTATGAATTGGCTGTCCGTTACAGAAGCTACTTCCTTCTGCTATTCCGTCGGAATGAGACATGAAGGACCAAATTAAGGAGGATAGACGGGAAACTTTGGAGGATTTCTTCCTGGACGAGAATGGACTACTTCCTAAAAACATCTCGCCGCAAAAAAGGAAGGATGTGGCGTATTTCACTAAAGAATTTTATTACCGCCCATTCCATCATTGACTTCCAATAAATTGACTGGCAATGGAAATCGAAATCAAAATTTTCAGATTCGCACTGTTACAATGGAAGACAGTTTATTGGCTGTGTGCAAATTGTAATACTGTATTGTGACTTCGCAGACTAGGCTATAAGCTTTATACGTCGCAAATGACATGTACATGTACATGTATATACAGCGAAGCTAGATCTCGAGACCGGACAATAGGGACTTACAAACAATGACTTCCAAAAATTGATTACAGTTTCAAAGTGAAAGTAGTTTTCCTTGTAAGTATATATATTCTAACGAAAAAAGTACTTTCTTAGGGCCGGTTGCACCAACAAAGGTTAAAAATAACCTAGGGTTAACCTGCTTTTTAACCCTAGGTTAACCCATCATTGCATAGCACAAGCGTGGGTTAGGGATGGAGCGAAAGGTTAACCCAGCGTGTAGGCAGGGTTAACCTCAGGTTAACATTCTTGAATAAAATAGAGGCCATTTTTTCTGCATGGTTAAACATGGGGTCCATAACCCTGGGTTATTTTATCAATGATTTTTTGGTGCAACACATACAGCTAACCTGGAGGTTAACTTGGAGTTATATTTTAACCCGAGGTTAGTAAACCTTAGATTTTCACCTTAGTTGGTGCAACCGGCCCTTAAAGCATTAAATAAAGCGCCGTTTATTATGACTCAATTGTGACGTCAGTAAAGCCACTAGCGGCATAGTGCTAGCAGACGAATAAGTCGTTCGGAATTCATTAATTTAAAATAAGTCACTTTTTTATGACTTCGAAAAAGTCACTTTTAAAAAATCCTTTTCGTTTTTGGCGCATGCGCATTATAAACCACATTGAAAATCGAAGTGAAAGTGAAAAGTCACTGTTTGTAAGTTCCTAATCATGAGAAGCCGACCGTGACGAAATCCGCCATATATATGCCTATATGTATATGCAGTGAATAAAAGTTCATTATCTAAAATCTTCCTACTACATGTATTGTATAGGGGAGACCGGGGCTAATTAATTGTTAAAAAACACATTTAGTGAAAACCGAAATTACCCAGTAATAAAGCAAATCTTGGATAACCAATTCCAAATTTTTTATTTTTTCATTTGTTTAATTTTAAGGTTGTTAATCGTGATTTTAAGGCACTTCGACTTTGTGACAACTTGCCCTGATGCCGGGGCAGGTCGTCGAAGTAGTCGAGGCAAGTTGTCATGGCATGTTAATAGAGTCAGGGAATAAAATATGTATTTTTTACTTACTACAATTGTAGCCATCAGCTTTGAGAGGACGAAAATAACACTCTGACTAGTTATTTTACATGTAGCTCAAAACCATGAAAATGCACCTTGTCCCATTTGCCATAATTTTAGTCAATCTTTTTAATTATGTGTGATTTTAATATGTTGACTTCATTTTTTGATTCAGTGACCAAAAATGTTATATTTTGCGTGTGTCTGCAGCATTTAATTTTCCCGGCAAAAGTATCGACTTTTTTATCTGTTGAGTGGGAATTTTGTGATATAATGAAGTCAGGCAAATTTATACTGAAAAAGGTCAAATGCCAGACTCGACGTCACTAGCATTCATTATCATTTGATGATATTTGTCATCCAATCCCAAATGAGGAGTGATTTCATCCATATTCCTTTTAATATTTCCTATGCCTATAACAAGCATTCGCTTCTGTCGCATAATGCCATGATTCCCTTTGATCGTTCGTCATACCTAAATCCCTATTGAATATTCATAAGAGCCATTTATATAAAGCCTTTTGGTATAAGTAATAAGAAAATATTGCATTCTATTGGTATTCAAAGAAACGACTGAATTTATCTTCATGTATAAAAAGTATTAGAGAGGATTTTATAATCCTTTGCTCAATCAAAAATTGGCTATAAAATAGTTATTATGAAGATTTTTTTCCTTTATTGGCAGGCCCAATAAAACTAGCCTAAATACATGGTATTACTATATCAAAACAAAATGTAAGCGTTTTACTACTTTTTGAGTGTCTTTTAGGAAGATGCTATTAGAACTATAAAATTCATATTATGTGATACTTTACAATTTTTACGCCTGCTTTTATACGAGCCAATGTTTGTTAAATATGCAGATACACAATGTACTTACCACGTATAGCCTATTTGCAGTAAATGTTTGATAGTGCATATCAATTAAGACATGCAGTGACGGTAAATATAGGGCAAAAGCTAGGAGAATAAGTGCTTGTATGTGCGACTAATGCACAATTTTAATCAGATAGTTAAGACTATAATGGTGATTCAACTGCGCACTTATTTCTACAGATTAGATTCACTAAGTATAAAGTATGTTGATCCCGAGGTTAATGCCGTGATTAGTGCAATGTTGAGAAGATATATAATGGAGAGAAGTACTTATAGTATTGTGGTTTATATGAACTTTGTAAGGCTTAAAAGAGAAAGAGGTCTTAACGCCTGCAATGGTATTTGGTGATGTTAATTGTAATAAGAATCATCGTGGTAATTAAAACCAAAGGAACTAGAATACAGCATAGAATATTAAGATTTTTCAATGGACAGGGTCCGCGTTAATAAACAGCGCGAAAGTTGCAACTTAGTACAACTTGCCCGTTGTTTTTTCAGGATTTCAAGACTTTCTGAATATTTAGGGGATTAAATGAAGTGGAAAATTGGATTTCCATTCCTATAGAAATAATATTACTACTTTACTGAAGTCAAATTCTCGTTCTCAAGCACACATACAGTATACAATGTTTATATGCTAAACCATATATTCGTTGTTCAGCTCCTGCTTGCACGTGTAGGCCTACTAAATGTTATGGCGATCCATACAATCGTGTCTATAAAAAAAGTCACCAGTCAATAAATAATCCAATGAAGTACACACTGTACATGTACTTCACTGTCGGTCATGTTTAGCTTTACTTCTGGTGCAGGGGAAATATTAAACGCTTCCATATACAGTAAAACCAGGAAAAGTGACCACCTCTGCATAGTTACCATTGACCACTTTTCATCAAATAGTTTTAAAGCTATACATTATCCAATTATTGACCAATGAAACCTATATTGGACTGATAGTGGTCAAGCTTACTAGGCAATACTGGGTAAAAATTGAGCTTATATTATAGTAGCAAAGCCTTCAATATTATAAAAAAAAACAGCTCACAAGTTTCAAATTAGCCAGTCTTGTTTCAGCAACAGCTGCATCATATCGTTCTTTAAATGGTGACCACCTGTATAAAATGACCTGCTTTGCATAATCATATTTATCAGATACAGTAAAACCACATAAATATGAAAACCTCTGCATGCAAGCATTTATAGCGATCCCTTTTCTTAAATAGATTTTAGTGCATGCATGTATGTTTTTCTTTATAAAAATTCTTTTTATTGTAATTCCCTGTACATGTATATAGTGACCGACTTTGTCATTTTATTCGGTGGTCACCTTTAGCCGGTTTAAAGAGTACAAATATAATATAATGTACTATAATAAATTATAAATTCGTTATGAAATATATATGAAAATTGACATAAAAAAGAAAGATATTCATACATGTTTATATCGAATACATGTTAGTTAACTGGATAAAAAAGATTTCAAAACTATATAAAATATGTGGCATTTCAATGGTAAAATTAATGCAAACAATTGAAAATTTCATATGCAAGTGATGGCTTATGTTGATGGGAAATCTCATCAGCATGGGCACAGCATGGGCACTATATCACCTTTGGCGCCCATGGTGATGGTATCCATGCTGATGGGAATTCCCATCTGCAAAAATTGCTTAGTTTTTTGTAAACTTCTGTAGTAGGCTTTTTGTTATATACATGTACTATTGTAAATTCCTAAGGAATTATTATACTATATATGAGACCTAGGCTCAACATTCCAAAATCACAAGTTGATACATTTTATTCGTTTAATTTAATAGGGCGTCGTTGTGCAAACAAAATTGGAAACTATAATTTTATGAATATACAGGGAAAATGATCAGACAGTCTGCTTAAATGATTTTTTTAAAATGTTCATTCATTTTAAATTTACGGTGTTCTTGCTATGCATGATTTCTTTAAAAAGTGATTTATGTTGATGAGCTTGGGAGTTTCCCTTAAGTTCGAAATTGAACAAGAAAAGAAATACATGTACTACTTGTATAAGACACAAAGGACCATATACACGTACAGTTTTGGATTTTTGTTTTTTCGGCAACACCCATCTATAGCCGGTTCGCATGAAATATGTACGATGTTATGTACATTAAACAGGTGTTGGACTAAACGGCCAAGGGCTATCTCATAAATTGCAACTGATTTTTCTTAGCATCAAACGTCATTTTTTTCTTAATGTGTTGCTAATTATCTATCATTAATAGAGAAAATAAAAACATGACATCAGGTCTAAGGAACGTCAATTAGTTAACTAAGTATACTCAATTGTCTCCCGGCAATATACAGGTATACATTTAATAAGCGCAATAAACCTGGAATGTTATATAACATCTCAGGTGTTTTTATAAACACAAGGAAAAATTCCTCTCTGAACACGATTTCTTTTGAAATTAGAGGGTGAGCAGGTTTCCCATAATGTTGACGATATTAGCTTTTTTCCCAATGCGCATGCGTGGGGACGACGTTAATGGGTTTGTGGATGAAGAGCGACGACAATTTCATTAGTTTAACGTGATACCACAACGTCTTTGAAGAGCATAACGACTTTTACAGCGCATATAACTTAATTATTGATGCGCATGCGTAATAGTGTTTTTATCGTTCTCTATTGTCGGATATGTTGCTCTTTAAGATCTTCCATCTCTTCGTAAATGTTAAATTATTCTGGCAGTCAACCCAGCTTAAGAATAGCACCACGATATAGGCGCCAAGTACACATACACGCATATATAGACAACCATAATGTTATCAGTTGAGATAAAAACTATTACATTAAGGATTATATAGAGTGATTTGGCACACATAACTGAAACTAGCGACTTCATAGGAATTGTGACGTGCAATTCTAATGGACATTTACTGCATATTTAGGACAAGATAACTGATAAGTGGTTTGCTAGTATCATCTGTAAAATGTTTTTCCTAACGTTATCGAAATTGGCCAAGTCCTAGCTTACTACTTTAACAAATAGGATACGGAAAAGTATATACTCGGAGCAATATATATATACTACCACTTCTTCAGACATAAACAATCTGCTACCCTAGTTAATTGAGGGATTTATGGTTACTGATTCTAAGTGAACTGTTGCATAAATCTTGTTACACTCTATGATGGTTAGCAGCTAGGCGTTGATTTCCGATGCTCTATAGGGAAATCATACACAATGTTGCTAAAATACCTAGGGCTAACACTGTCTTCCGTGTTGCTGTTTATGCTGATAGTCTGGCCCTTGTGAAGATGATTGATTTGAATTGCTCTACAGGGTCTTTCGCAAAGAAGTCAATACAGCATGGGGGGTTTCCTGTATTAATGTTAAACCACATGAAGTCATCCGAAATCACACAATTTCAAAATGTATTATTTCATTTTTACAACATACATGTACAATTTTTAAATGTATTATTTCATTTTTACAACATATGGCACAACCGTCGTCACATAAGCAACTTATACGTTTCATCACCAAAAAACATTTTTTATCACAAGTGTTCAACCTTATCATAAATAAGCAGTAGACAACAAATCTCTGGAGCTAAAATGAAATACAGAAGTACTTTTATGTGGCTGTGACAAACCTTTCCACAGGAAAATTGGAATTAGCTGAATGAAGAAAATAAATGAAAGAACAAAGCAATTCAGTCCTCCCACACCACAAGCGTTCATTTTGTCTTTTAGACCGGGATATATACGTGTATACATGCATGTACCTGTTATTAGTACTGCTTGAATTACAGTGGCTCAAAAAAGTATTGGCAATAGCACTTTTTTAGGAATAACTCTGAAAATAATTGCATTAGTTAAAAACGGAAAAATACATTTTGTTATAAATGTTTTAATAAAACATCCTACAAAATTTGAAACAGTTTTAATAAACACTATTCAAATAAATTGAAAATAGCCAAAAATCACAAACCAATAAAGTATAGGTAAGCCATATCTGTGTATGCTAAATTTTTATTAAAGAATGACAGGTTTTTAGACTTGTTCTGAAAAATCAAAATAAGTCTTAATGGATTTTTGTCAAATACATGGCTTCAACATCGTAGATGGTTTTGACATCCAAAACTATCAAAAATATTTAAAATAAAGCACGCATAAACGGACAATGGCAAAAAAAAGTTAAAAACTCCATAGAGTTATAAGCTGGTAGTTTGGTATGTTATATTTTTACCATTATCCATTTATGCGTGCATTATCTAAAATATTTTAGGATGTCAAAATCATCTACGATGTTAAAGCCATGTATTTGACAAAAATCCATTATGACTTATCTTGATTTTTCAGAACAAGTCTAAAAACCTGTCATTCTTCCATACAAATTTAGCATACACAGATATGGCTTGCTATACTTTTTTGGTTTGCGATTTTTGGTTATTTAAATTTATTTGAATAGCGTTTATTTAAACTGTTTGAAATTGTGTAGGATGTTTTATTAAAACATTTATAACAAAATGTATATTTCCGTTTTTAACTAATGCAATTATTTTCAGAGTTATTCATAAAAAGTACTATTGCCAATACTTTTTTGAGCCACTGTATTAAATAGTAGTACATGTTCGTTACACATTTCAAAGAAATATAACGTAGAAGATGTAATGTGCTATTATCATATATAGAAGCATACATTTTAGGAGCTCATGCAACATACGCTCGTAATTTACTAATCTTACTTAAAGGAAAATATGAGATTTGGTCTTTATGGGTGTAAGTGACGTATAAATTGATTAATAGCGTTTTGCTGCATATACAGCATTAATATATAGAATGCTGATAAATGGAAATGTTACTTGCACTTTCCGGTCAAGAAGACTAGATCTAATTTAAAAAAGGCGAGAGTGCCCATTGCTGATGAGCATCACATCATTTGTCACTCAAAAATATAATTTCTCTGTCATATATTCTTGTTACGAAATCTGATATGATCAAGGATATGCCAGAACTTGCTTCCATGCTCTCCACGCACCAATCATAAAAAAGAACAGCAGTTCTTGGCATTATGATTTGAAAAGATCGAAGAATTTTGCAGGATCTATATATTGGGTGAGGCCTGCAAGCACAAATGGATCTTCGCAGTGCAATTTAATGTTAACGGATGAACAGATGAGTGCAATGCATCTGAATGTAATGTATGTCATATGTTGCTGAAAGAAATCAATCATTCTTCCAAGCAATAATATCAATCATGCGAATTTCAAGTCATAAACGAAGACTACCACATGGCGCCAAATGCATTTCACTTCAACTGGTTTAGACAATTTTTAGACATCTCAATCGCAATGGGTACAGTGAAACCTGTGAATAAGGGCCCTCCATATAGCGTACTAACTGGAAGTAGCGCACTTTAACATTCGGCACGGAAATTTGTTGTTTGCAAATTTTTTACAAAATGGCGGATATTCGGAACAAATATCACTTTTGCAAACAATTTTGTCCTAAATCAATTGGCAATCACTTTCTTCTATTAGGGAATGTGGAAAAAAGCGATTGCCAATTGATTGCAGACAGTGTAAACCCTGTTACTTAGATAGCATGGCATATATACAACAAATACAGGTCACTAACCACTTATACTATAGCGAAAGTGGTTAGTGCAAAGTTTATAAATTGCATTTTAAGAGATATTTCGAAAATTTGATTAAGAACCCCCTCGGAGATTTACGAAGTGCAGAGGAGATGCCTGTATGAAGACCTTCCTTTAGTCTTACACAGATCCCCTGCCACATGGCATGTTATATGCTGACTTCGGGGTAATGCATTGAATTGAATTGACAACGAACAGGATCTCATTGCTTGCATTAATTTGTCATGGCTATAATGAGGACATAAGGCAAAGCCTCGAAATATTTGTGAAAATATGAGGATCCCGGGTGACTCACATTGATAATTTAATTGAGCAAAACGAGGCCAATTTGAGTACTTTTTTATAGTTGTGATTTGTGTCCTACACGTAAGGAATTTCTTTCGGTTCTTTGAATAATTAATTGTAATAATTGTGTGCGCATTGAGTGCAGGTTTGTAGCATATGACAATGATGCAATTATACTGTAAATCCTTATCTCCGTTAGCAGAGAAAACACCCTGTATAATAATTTGCTATATAAAGCACTGTTCCATAACTTTTAGAATGTTATGAGTTATAATGCGTGTAATTTTTTCTTATATTTTGACGATAAATCTATGAATATATTCTCTATACACTATGCATGCAATTGGGGTGGTGTCACTACTAGCTGCCATTAGTAAAAAAACCGCTTCCGTTCCTCTTCATGAAAAGTATGAAATGAATGTTTTGAAAACATGTCAGCAATGTGCAGATTATAGATTTTAGAAATTCTATTCCTTTCCATTTTTTCTATCCAAATACTGTCACTTTTAGAATAACTTAGATTATATTGCCTCTTTGTCATCATTAACTGAATATTTTTCTTTTGCCTTAATTTCAAAAGCCTAACGATGTAAATCAATCCCGCAGCATCATAATTACAATGAGTACTAACACAAAAACAATACAATAGAACCTCTCTTAGCAAATAAAATTGCGTCTATTAAATATTAGCTAATAGAGGTTATTAGGTAAGACTGTGTTATATTTTTGAAGTTTTTAATGATAAGATTATTCAATGTATCTGAAAAAATGCATCTAATCGTTGTACCCACACTGCACCAGCTAATTCGCAATAGCCTATGCAGTTATGCAGGAAGTGAGTCATCCCTCAGGGGAAATTCCCTTGTTTCAATGTAATACACATCTCAGGGTAGAAACATGGTGCTATCAGCGATTAAAGAATCACTTCATTCTAGAATTCATTAAACATAGTTGTGATTAGCGATGCACTCGCACATAGTATAGTGTCACATCAAAGAATAGAGCATCACATGATTCTGGCATGAATCCATCATGAAGCATAGTATCGAAAACAAGATGTTCGATTGCAATCATTGATTCCAGAATCATTTCAGAACCATCCCAGATTCATTCTAGAATAAAGTGATTAATCCTTTAATCGCTGAGCAACCAGAAATTCGTTAAAATACATTGCTGTCAGGGCCCCTAGAAACCCCTTGCCAGAGTTTCAACATTTAGACTTTTTTGTGCATGCTGGTACATGTATTAAATATTAGATACTGAAATGCTTGGGCCTATTGAAATGTTATAAAGTATTAAGTAAGAGGGGTTGTTAGCTATTCTTTATTGCCCCAATGGTGGGACCCAAATTTTGTTATTAATTACAAGGGATTATTAGCTAATAGATGATTTGCTATGAGGGGTTCTACTGCATTATCCTTACAGATGAAGTCCATGCCATTCTAGTCGCATTCGTATACATTATCTTCTATCGTTGCTTTCACAAACACCGAGATGCAATGCCATTTCTTATATCACATCTTCTCACAATGCACGGTTAAGTTAGCTCTATCCACACTTAAAGCCCATTATATATCCCCGTAGCGTTTCAAAAAGATATAGATCCCACAAAAAATGTTCGTGGTTAACATGTCTTTTTTTTTTGCAAACTTCAGAAGCAATCCATGCATACACCAGGAGGCATCTTCTGATTGAGAACAACAATAAGATGAAGGAAAACGAGTGTACGAGCGCAATATCCTGATTCAATTGAAGTATTAGTGCGTTAAATACGAGGCATTTCCTCCACTGAGCAATTTCGAAAACAAATACTTGGGAAAGAAACATAAATAGGTTATTTCTTTTAGGAAATCCGCGTGTAATCTCGATGCTAATAAGCGGAATGAAAATGCACGTGTTCAATTACATTAGCGATAAATGCCATATGGACTTGAACGTAATCACTGCATGTCTACTTTCTTGATTCCAGCAAATTCATTTTACGGAAGAATGCTAGCGGTTTATATATAAATGGGGTTTTTCAACTCCTTCAGCTTCTATTTGTAGAAAAGATGTAGAACAATTTGCACGTCATGTAGCGCCGCTCAGCAGATCCCTATGGAGGGGATATGTCACGCTAGTTTCATTTCTTCTACGTCATAACTCATTACATTTCCGTTTTCCTACTAGGTCTAGATAAATTCAAGCGACTTCCAAACCATTTATGCTTCCATCATTCATGTGGAAGATGCTAAACTTGTGCAATATAATTTTTCCCTGATTTTCAGTGGCAGTGAACCAGTTAGCCTAGGCGCCTTGCCAAAAATAAATACATATATTTCACTTGCTTTAACATAAACCATCTGTAAACGCATATTTAGGTCTTCCAGAATGGTTTTAAAACAGGTTATATGGGGTCGTGAAGATTGGCAGGCTCGGTGTTTAATGAAGCAGCTATATAGCACTGCAGAATTTACCATCCTTGTAGTTTAATGTGCAACATTTCGAAAATGATTCAAGTTGCTAACCATGGTTCAAGTATTCTACACCATTTTAAGATGCACTAGATAGTCGCAAATTAATGTGCGACTATCCATATGCTATACATTATAACCACCGTGCTTTCCAATTTAAATTTTATAACTCAAAAACTAGATTTAACTGTTAAATCTAGTTTCAGCTTAAGATTTTAAATCTTTTTGTTACATATGTTGTATGTAACCCTTCAATCTTACAAAAACATGTTTTATATTTAACAAAAGCCTTGGGTTAGTGTCCACCAAACCAAACAAGGGCAAACATTAAACAAAAACACAGAACATTTAAACAAACATTGGAACAAACATGTTGCGTCTCCACCGGCCAGCAAACGTTTGCCGAAAAACGTTTGCTCAAGTGTAGGTGAAGACCAAAGACAAAAATGTTTGCTGGATAGTTACTGTGGATAAAAAAGCAACGATATATGTATTTTCAGTCCCTCTCGCGCAAAATCTAGTTATTTCTATATTTTTATCATGCCATGCATGTAAAAGTAATATAATAATCATGATTTTTAACTCATCTTTGTAAACATTTTAATACACATGGGGCGATTTATAGCACCCTGTTTGTTTTGAAAATTTCATTGTGTTTATTACAATTGTATATACTTTAAAAAAAGTTATATATTAAGTACTTTTAACGTCTGTCACGAATTTTTACATAATAGCAACCCAATAACGAATATTTGAATTAATTTCCAGGATTTTTTTTTTCTAAAAAGCCCATTATAAACAAAAAACAAAATATATGAATTCAAAGTTATATTCTATAAGCATTTCATAATTCTTCAAAAGTTTCAGAATTTTATAACAGTTTATTTCTTGCTTTTACGTCTTTTACGTTACTTTTTTATTTTTTTCAAACTGCATATTGCATCAAGTAAGGGAATATGTATTCAATGAATGACTTTTTCAAATTTTCAAAATGCCAAGCTTCTTTCAATTAAACCACTGTCAACCACCCACATATATACAGTGGTTTTCGATTTGTATTCAAAATACGGCCCTTGAACATGTACTGCTATATGCACTATAATATATTTTTGCTGTTGCAATAAAGACAAATAACTCAATTTGCAATCTATTGCTAAAATTACTGATAATTGTATACTGCATACAAAGTGTACGAGCGTATATACAATCTTCAATAAATAACTCGTAATAAGATGAAATACAAATGAATTTTAGTTCAATAATACAATGTAGTCTATGGCTTTTGGAACATTGGCCAGATTTTAATTTACCAATGCAACATTCTATATCAGCGATAATAAGAAAATGTTTGTACATTGCCTTTGATAAGACATGTATTTATGATTATAAGCAATCTATTCTAGCATAATATAGCAAATTGCAATATAATAATATAAAATATTGCAATTCCCAATGGTTTGCACTATTTACAGGTTTTGGTGTATAATGCAATACTTGTGCTTATACAAATTATGTTTGCCAATGTTCTGATTTTCCCAACAGCAAAGTGCATGACCATTATATTCGATTAATTTTTTTTTAAAAACCAAATTATTCGATTTGAAATAAAATATATAATGTATTGAATATACATGATCGATATTAGGCACAGTGCGGGAATGCCATTTATGTAGGTGCTGATTTAACATGTTCTCAAATCCTATTCTTAGGTATTTCCTATATATAATACAGTACTACATATTATACTGCTGTCGTTAAACATGTATGCATGTATTAGCATTCCTATATATTTATATATACATATATAGCACACATGCATACATGTACGTTTCGAAGAAATCAAACCTTATTGAAGCCCTAAGCAGTAAACTGGTAGTCTTATTTCGTTACAAATTGGAAAAAGCAACTCCAACCTAACATAATATCTGTTCGCCTGATTTTATTACCAGCAATATATTATTGGCCTGTCGTGCAAGTTCTTTTTAGTCGCTATAAATAGAGAGGTTTTTGCCATTTTGTTCATGGGGCACTGCACCGCCTTATATAGTGGAGCAAAGAAACCCTAGCACATTATTTTTTCTTTTATTATCCAATGTTATATTAAGAGTTTGTCTCACTGCGTATTTTTATACTCCAAAACATTGCAAATAAAACAATTGAATTTGACCAATGTTACTAGCAACTCATAAAAATGGTCGCAAATTTACAATGTGCAGGGTAAATACATGCCAGCAATTATTCCAGCAATAAAAAGGGCACCCGTCTCATTTTTGCTAATGGACCACATGTCTATTGTTTTCAATTCAGTTTTAACTCATGTGGAAAATTTCTCGTAAAACGACTGCACCCAATCTTACAACAAATCTTTAATAGTTTCGTTGTTGCAATGTAGACAATTTAATTAAAAGATTACATTTGCAATGGTAATTTTATTTAAAATGCAAACGTCTGCATCATCCAACCAATTATCAAATTAGACGAAATCCTATATACATATCACATGCTGCAGTTTATATTTTATCTGAATTTGTTCTTAGCTACCATGGTCCTATATACTTGTACGTTTTAAAAGATGCTATAGTCGTTTAGAATTTGCATGCAAAATAAGACTTGAATGGGTAAAAAAAGGTTCAATATCCTTTTAATTTTATTGAAAAATTTGTCGGTGAAGAGGATGGGGCAATAGAGGGATTGCGCAGGTTTACTTTAATCTTAACGAGAACGATAAACACTCTACATTATTACGCAAGCGCATCAATAAGTTATGAGCCGTAAAAATTATGCTCCTCAAAGACGTTGTGGTATAACGTTAAACTAATGAAATTAGTGGGATTGCGCACGTTTCCTATAAATCTTGACGACATATGGCAGCACTGTTTTTTTCCAATGCGCATGCGTGAGGACGACGTTAATGGGTCTTCAAAGACGGTGTGGTATCACGTTAAAATAATGAAATTAGAGGGATTGTGAAGGTTTCTTTTAATATCTTGACGACATTGGCAGCACTTTTTTCCCCAATGCGCATGCGTGGGGGGCACTTTTACGGCGCATAACTTATTGATGCGCATGCGTAATAGTGTGTTTATCGTTATCTTTAAGCTTAAAGGTAACAAGCTCAATCCCTGTAAAGTCATCACTCCTCAACTACAAACCCATTAACGTCGTCCCCACGCATGCGCATTGGCAAAAAAAAAACCAATGCTGCTAATGTCGTGAAGTTTAAAGGAACTAGCGCAATCCCTCTATTGTTTCTGACAATAAAGTTTACATACATATGGGTATTTATTCTCAAATCACGAAAATTGGTTTTTATTGCTTCTATAGTACAATGATTTATTATGGCTCCACTTATAGTTATTGCAATCCAAAAACGAAATTTGAGGATAGTATATGCTTGTTTTGTTTTACAAATGTTCCTTTACCAATGCAGTATTTTTATTAATTTTTATATGGGCGGCAAGGATAGGCCAAATGACAAATTTTTCAAAATAAAAAACAGCATTCCGCGAGTTTACATGTATATGTAAGTATTATGTGCATTTCTAACAGTAAAACAAGTACAAGTTGTAGGTCTATGGCTAGTTCTGTAAATAGAACGAAAAACATTCAAACAACAGCAGAACTAAAAATATTTGGACGTTTTTATCACAATCGTTTAAGCTTAATTTATTTGGCAATATTTTTGGTTACGATCTGCCTGTCTGTCATTAAATTATAGGCCATCACCACACTTTGTCTATTTTTATACAAACATCCTATATATGTACTACATTGTGCTAGTCTTGTACGGTAAACATACTCCTACATTCAGTGGTATTTGTGGTTTGGCTCGTTTATGTACAGTGAAACCTGTGAATAGCGCACCCCATTGGGTTCGAACCATGGGGTGTGCCACTTAATTGGCGGGATGTTCAGCTAAAGTGATGACCATAATGAATCAAATATTATTATCCTAATGAAGATGCACAAATATACATGTATATCTTGCAATTTTAATGGTTGTTAACATAAACAAAACCGAAAAATGCATATACAGGGTGGGCCAATAAAAGTGAGAACATCTTTCGTAGAGCCAAGTAAGGAATTTAATGTTTGGCCTATTTTGGTGAAAAAATGGCTATTTTGACTACATTGGAATAAAGTCATCTTCATTAAAATTAAAAAAGCATGGACAAATTCCCACTAGACACTGGTGTGCTTTTTTCTTTTCTCTTCGCATTTTTTTAAAGGATGAAGTTAATTAAACGATACCAGCTTAAATTTATTGCTTTAGGCCTACACAACTTTATCTAGATTTATATTGATCATTAGTGGGTTCCTTTAGTAAGCCAGATTAAATTGTAGCATGAAAATGGCTGGTGGATCAGGTGCACATTAATCACATGTTGGTAGTTGCTTAATTGTTACCATTCAAGTTATTATACTGTTTATCATTTATCAAATTTCAAGATTTTGTAATTTCTAAATGGATAGGAATGATTCCCACTGTAAATTAAGTGTATGTGCATATCAATAAATCTTATATTATAGGAAGCATTTTTTATGTTAAGTAGACGACAATAATCTATTCAATCCATTGCAAATTAAGTATAATAAATACATGCATCGATAACTTGCTTATTATACATGTACATGTTGTGTAGACCAAACGAGATCTTCCTATCCATGATATTTTGCTAATTGACATATTTGTTGCATGATTTGTATGTATATATTATTATAGCTTATTTCGTATTCCATTAGCATATTGCTTTGCAGAAAATACAATTTAGCTAGGAAACAAAGGATTGAACATGACAAGGACGATTAGTACACAATGTAATAACACTATACAATGTACTTAACATCATTTTGTCTGTATTCATGACTTGCACACTTCTGGTACAATGGGTTCATTTATTTGATGGGTGCTCATTCTAAATTAAGTGCATATGTATTCGGAAATTATAAAATATGTCAATTTTCTGCTGAATACACTTATACGATTCTTGTATACTTCATGCACAAGTGATTTAACAGGACAACAAAGGCGTTTGATAAAAAAAACAGATATACAGTAGAATATCTCATAGCAAATCCTTTATTAGCTAATAATTAACCTCTTGTAGTTAATAAAAAATTTCGGGCCTAACATTGGGGCAATTAGCTAATAATCCGTTTTAGGGTAAAAACAGCATAGCGCATCATGAGCATGGAATAATGTGAAGCATGGCCTTGAAATGCAGCGATTCGATTGGGCAATCGGAAATCCCCGCCATTGGGAAGCCAATCGAAACGCTGCATTTTAAGGCCATGTCATGCTCCGTGCTATTCCATGCTCTACACTGTTTTTACTTTAAATAACATTTCAATGGCCCTAAGCATTACAGTATCTATTATTTAATACCTGACATGTACAAAAAAGCATAAATGTTGAAACCCTGGCAATAGGGGCCCAGACCGCAATTTATTTTAACGAATTTCTGGTAGTTTTGAGTGTTTTTCTATTATTTTTTCCCGATTGATATTGGGCTATTGCAGGCCTCAAGGGCCACAAAAAAACCAATTGGATTTTCTGGGGCTCCTGTAACAATCTTTGCCCTGGGTATGGCGCCCCTGCACGTGATAATACATGCATTGTTTCTGAGTAATGCACACACAAGTAGAAATGAACTTAGAGGCGTACTAACAAGGGAATTTTCCTTGTGGGATGACTCTCTTCCAGTATAAACTGCATATATATTATTGCAAATTAGCCATTACAATGTGTGTACAGCAATTAGATGTAATTTTTTCAGATATAATGTATTGAAGAATCTCATCATTAAAATCCTCAAAAAGATAATAACCTCTACTAGCTAATAGTTTTTAATCATCCCAGTTTTATTAGCTAATAGAGATTCTACTGTAGTGCTTTGCAGTTACCAATTAATGCATTTCTATTAGATTTCTTTTACAAATAAGGTACCATATACATGTATATTGCCAAGTGCAAGTTATAAGAATCCCTCTAAGGATTTTTTTTTTCAATTTAGCAATATAGTTTCTATAGAAATACAACATGATTGATTTTTATAGAAAAGTCACCATAATTCTGCAGACGATCAGCCGGGTGAATCCTGCAGAATTCTGAGATTTTTTTTGTATGGGATACGATAGTATAAATAATTCTGACAAATGTGCTAGATAAATGCCTCCTAATTTCATTGGTTCCTGAGAAGATCTAATTTGTAATATTCGACTTTATGCACCATTGTAAACTTTCAAATGAAATCACAAAGGATTTTTATTCACGGATACAAAATGTTAGGGCGAAGTTTTCATCTTGAGATATAAAACAGTGGGGTTCCTCTTACAAATAGACTTTTTTTTAAATTCATAGCACCCACCATGTGGCGATTCATAAATAAAATTCTTTCACATGCTATCAAATATCTCATAGTCACGAGTTTTTAATCTTCTTTGGAAAGGGGTGTAAAACTATTAAAAGCCAAAAGTGGAGCTATTCTCAAAGACGCATTCACGATATATATTAAATATAATGGCTACGGCTGTATTATTCAAATTTTCTCTCTCAGAACAGTGAAACTGAATTGAGTGTGGAAACTAACGTTGGCTATATACCAGAAAGATAAAAGAACGTAATTTTGAATTTTAAGTACAGTACTTAGCAAGAAGGTTTGCCTAAATTCCAAGCTGAATCACTATAGAAACCGTGCCTACATAGCCTATGTTATTATATCATACATATACATGTACAAATAATGAATGATTCAAGTTTTTAATAAGTTATTAAGTGTCATTAATCGCCTCATATGAAAGTATAGCTTATAAGTATGTTGAAAACAAGTTGATGAATAATATCATTATAATTATTGTAAAAATGATGTCTGCTAATTAAAGCTCGTTTATCTGTCCCTGATCAAAGCAGCTGGCTTCCAAGAATAAATTGTTACCTTTATTAACATAATTTATTTATTAAGAAGGTAGCATACAAGAATTAGATTTTTTTTCTAAATCATTTTTTTTTTAATTTTTGAAACTGATAGGAACAAATGAAATGTACGACGACGACCTAGCCTAAATATTGTTATCATTTGTTTAAATTTTTGTTTATGGATATGTATATTTGATTACATGAAAATATATCCGTAAAGTTTACCAGACCCTCCACCATTATAAACTTTACAGGCATATTTGCGTGAAATGGAATATAAATAGACATAAAAAATTTAAACAAATAATAGAATATTTATGCTAGGTCCTAGCTCTCATACAATCCATTTATTTCTAAGTTTCAAAATTTAAATTAAAAAATAATTTAATAGAAAAGGTTTATTCTAGCTGGTGTATATGCAACCCTCTTAACTTAATAATAGATGTAGTATATATTGCTTTATTAAGGCTATTTTCTCGAATACATCATGCCCTCTTATTTATGATTAACCAATTTACGATCATCTTGCAATATTCTGAGTTAATAAAGATGCACGACAAGGGATATTTCAGCTTACAGCATAAGGATGTAGGGATGTATATATAAGAACATTATTCTCTAACACATTACTCTCATATATTGTTAACGCTTACTGCGGAACCCCCGAGTTGAGTCGAATATCTGTCAAACAGTGCTAACCTTCAGAATATAAATGTCGTCCAATCTGCCATTAGAGTTTTACAAATTGCGCAAAGCGCAATATACACTGACAAAAATCTGTGTAACTCTCTATGTCAGAAGGCTAAGCACCGTTTCTCAATCTTTCATGTATACACACACGCAATAATAAATCAAGTCGCTTATATTGGAAAAAATGTCCACTGACAACATAATCAATATTAAACTGGCTGTCAAGATGCAAAAATGTAATTTGCAACAAAAAAATTGGTTCCCTGAGCGACACAGTCATTAAGTCTGTCGTCTTTTCTGTACATAATTGTGAACCAAAGTTGCATATAGGGTGATATATTATTCTGCAGTTAATCTTAGGGTATGTCAACTAGCACATTTAGACCCGTAAACAAAAAAGATTATTCAATGAGTGTATATGTCAACATGAGGTTATAATTTCCTCCCTGCTTTACTTATATTCAACAAATAAAATGTCAAATCAACTCAAAGAATATGGCGCCATGAAAGTCGCCCTCAAATTTGATGATATTGATGCGCATATTTCTACATGTATATAAAAATGGTCTTGTACATAATTTTTAAAACTAGATTATATTTTTTTGAGCTATCATTTCAAACTATTACAAATGATAATTTTTTTTTATAGTGTTAATTCGAAGTAATAATAGGCTAATTCACGCAAACGCTGTTAAGCACAAGCCGGCAACGCTTTTCCTGATGCGTAATTAGTTGCGCGCATGAACAGCGCATGCGCACATCTAATTACGCGGAAAAGTAAATGCAGCTTTACAAACTAATTGAGCCTCCCATAAAATATTTTCAATTATCTAATTCAATTGCATATATACAAGTATTGGTACATGTATATCATTTCAAGATGCAATTGTGGCATGCAGGCTATATTAAAAATGCTATTTTATAGCCATACCATTTGTTTTAACGTTATAAGTGGTTGAAATGTAGGATAAAGAATCCTTGTAGCCGTGGAAAATTTATATCCAAGTTAAGGACTTTACGAGATTCACTTGAATGGTCTGCCAACCGATTCAAAGTCATTATTATGTAGCCTATACTTGTAAGTCAGATTAATGTAATAGGCAGTTATCGTAAAGAGTACTTTTTAACAAAGATACTACTCATGAGTGGAATCTTGCGACTTTCTTAAATTTAACTAATGGAATTACATTAATTTTGAATGTTCAGAGTATGTTGAAATTCCTCAAGATTCGCCTTTGCTAATCATACTTTCTTTGATTTTATTACAGAGATTTAAGGAAAAACCAATTGCCAGTATTAAAGGAGGGAGCTTTTGCAATTTTTCCACACCTGGAAGAACTGTAAGTTATTGTTTCCACTATTTAAAAATACCAGCTTTATGAATTTCGATCAAACTTTTCAACAAGTGATAATTTACAATAATTTATCCTATAATGTTAAAGTGTGTAGGTTCGTTTGTTCGCATACCTTAAAAAAATACCTTTTCGATTACGCGTCATACTTTTTTTGGCGAGGTATATCTTGATAATATCTGAAAGTATGAACACGTGAACGCATGAATGTCTCATGGGCTTTTAGTTCATTTGATTCAAAACCTTCTGTCAAACTTGAGTTTAAAATAAATGTCGTTTTTGTAGATTGCCATCAATGTGGTTTCTGTTTTATCTTTCTCTGAATGTCTACGGCCAGGCTATTCAAAATGCCCATCATTTCAAAATTGCACTTTTTTAAAACCTTTTATTTAACTTTACATGAACGGAGCTTTTCTTGGTTGTTTGTTTGTTTCAACTTCTTTGAGATCCTCTCTGGCCAATTTTCACACATTATAGAGAGCGGTAATCTTATGTGCAACTCAGTCTCGTGCACTGTACATTTTCCATTTTTTTTTAAAATTATTATTTAATTTTGGAAACTGATAGGAACAAATGGAATGTACGAGGACCTAGCATAAATATTATTATCATTTGTTTAAATTTTTGTTTATGTATTTGTATATTCCATTCCATTCCATGGAAATATACATATACATAAACAAAAAAATTAAACAAATAATAAAATATTTATGCTAGGTCCTCGTACATTTCATTTGTTCCTAACAGTTTCCAAATTTACACGTGAACAGATTATATCCGTTTAGCAGAAACTCCCACGCCCCTTGCTCAGCAGGAATTATGTTTCTCAGAAATTCTGTCTAATTGGATCAGAGCTATGATGAAATCCACAATATGGTAGTTAAGAGATAACGGTCAAGGAGAAAGAGCATTAGATTTAGCAGCAAGTGGCCAGGTTCGTGTTCTTTAGGAGCTAGTATACACAAGCAGGAAATTAAATCTAGGTCCGCCTAGCAAAGCACATGGTGGTTCAATTTATCGCCAACAGGCCACATTATTCCATTTGGTTTTGTCCAACTGCAGGAGTTCACTATATATATATTGGGTTGCAACAATCTTTTAAGTTTCCCTAATTGCAAATTAATTTGCAATACAATTATAGGAACTTTGAGCTGGATATCAACATGTGCCTTATTGATTATGTGATTTGGAAATAATCAGTTAATTGCTATTTTATCATTACCCAAAACCACCAGAATAAGCCTTTTTTTCTAAACTATTTTTTAATTTAATTTTGGAAACTGTTGGGAACTAATGGAATACACGAGGACCTAGCATAAATATGTATTATTTGTTTAAATTTTTCGTTTATGTACATTATATATATGTATATTACATTTCATGGAAATACTGTACATCCATAAAGTTTGTAATTGTAGAGGGTCTGGTTAACTTTACAGACATATTTCCATGAAATGTAATATACATATATTTAAACAAAAAAAAAAAATAATAGAATAATTATGCTAGGTCATGGTACATTTCATTTGTTCCTGTATCAGTTTCCAAAATTAAATAAAAAAATATTTTAGAAAAAAGGCTTATTCTGGTATGCAACCCTCTTAAAACTGAATTATTAACAGCATCATCCTCTGGCAAGAGGGCTTCTGTTATTTCAAGGTGGCAACTGGTGTTATTCTTTTCCTACAATTTATCGTTCTGTCATTTATCTCATGTAGGTCACACAAACACCAGAAACCTCAAACAACTAAATAGGAACATTTGTGACAAGCTGTTTCTTTAGATTATGTGGCAAAAACTGCATTTCACAGTGTTTACTTATCCAAATCTGAGCATGTATACAGTGTACAGACATGATGAGTAACAAAGCGAAAAAACAGTCACAATTTTTTGTATAAATTTTAACATGTTGCATAATGTAAATTCAGCATATATTGACAAAGAATTTTGGTGGTTAATACCAGGTTCCCACTTCTTGTTTTTTCGTATGGATGTCGGGGCTTAACATGCGGAATTATGTCATAATCCTTCAAAATGCACTATGTGAATTATAGCTCCTCTCATGCATAGGCGTGACTTACAGTCCGCATTTTGAATAGGAAAAATCTATATTCACAACACAGATTCTGGACAGAGAAAAAAATGGCGTCTTACTACTACCGAGTGAACGAACTACATTATCAGGTTTTTATGTCACTCGGTGGTGTCGAGTGAATATGTTCCGGCGTTTATGCCTGTGACTCGCGAGTTAACAAAAATAATAGATATATAAAAGTCACAGGTTGAAAATTTGCAAACAAATTTGTCGATATGATTGAGAATGATTGTGACATCCTGTTTGAAAAGCGTTCTCGACACCACCAGAGGGCAACAGTACTGTCTGACCGCTAGACGTGTCAAAGCCAATGATGTCGTTCGCATTTTTACGTACACTAACCGGATAGTGGAAATGCGGCATTACTACATCAAAAGCCGCAATATTCTCCATATTCTGGAACCACAGTATAGGAACCAGTATGCTCACTCTTGTTGGCACCTTTGAAGTTGGGTGGCGGCTATTGTAGACACGCTTACAGCGCACCATAGTGGGGAAATAGCGGAACATTCGACCAATGCATATTGGGCGCATGCGTGTCCATTTGATAGAATAGGGGAACTCTGATAGCTGAGCACTCCTGGACACTTGAGCACATTGACAATTGAGCACGTGTGCCATGCATGGGCAATACCACTCGTTCAACAAATTTCTGCGCACAAATAAGTGGACCTGAGATCTGCTCAGTTGTGCAAAAAAATTTGATGGACGATTGGCATATTATACATGCATGGCACCAGTGCTCAATTTTCAATGTGCTCAAGTGTCCAGGAGTGCTCAGCTATCCGAGTTCCCATAATAGAATCACAGTGATAGAATAGAATTTTAAAATAAGACCCCGTAATGCTATATTTTGCTACTTTACCAGCAGGTGGCGCTATTAGCACGTTGGCCTGACTTGGCCACCCAAGAATTTCTCTAGCGAGCATACTGGTTCCTATACTGCGGCCGACTATTGTTAACGTGCTTTCAGTGCACCATAGTGGCGAAGTAGCGGAACATTCGACCAACGCATATAGTGCACATGCGTGGCTATTTGATAGAATAGGGGAACTCAAATAGCTGAGCACTCTTGGACAATTTATCACATTGAAAATTGAGCATTGTGCCATGCATGCGCAATAACATTCGTTGAAAAATTTTTTGCACACAACTAAGTGGACCTGAGATCTGCTCAGTTGTGCACACAAATTTGGCTGACGAGTGGTATTGCGCATGCATGGCACAAGTGCTCAGAAGTGATAGAATAGAATAGAATAAAATTTTCAACTAAGAGCGCATGATGCTTTATTTTGCTACTTTACCAGCAGGTGGTGCTACTAACACGTTGGAGACTCAAGAATTTCTCTAGTGGGCATACTGGTTCCTATACTGTGATGGAACACCCCCATTGAACCGACAAGGTTGGCTTAGTGGTTATGCTTGGATCCTTGAACTCGGGAGAACCGGTCGGCTATCCTGGTTGTGGTTTTCATGGTTTCCCACAACCTCTATTAATCACCCATATAGGCACATTAAGGCGAATGCCGGGATAGTTCCCCAAAAAGCAGCCACGACCGTATAAAGTTAACCTTAAAAAATCCAGCACTTTGCCTCCTGCCACATGGCATACTAATGCTGACTGCAGGGTAAGGAATTGAATTGAATTGAAACCCCAGATTTATAACGAAAATTTCTTTAAATACGTTTAATTGTTACTGCTTCGTCTAAATGGGACTTGTTCTGTTTCTCAGGGGAGTCTAGTCAAAACAAAGAGATCCAGTTGCTAATTACCTGATATTGCCAGGCTTATTTTGGCAAGATTTTCTAAACCCTGTCATATAGTAATGCATGTGCTGTTACAGCTGTTCTTGTAAGTCTGTTGAAAGCAAAACAGTCTGCATGGCTAACTACAAATTTAAAAACATGTATTCCTAAGAGCATTCGTGTTTACTTTTGCATAATGTTTATAAACAATTTAAGACAACGCATAGTTAAATATGCTCAACTGTGTTGAAGGTGTTGAAAAGAAGTTTGGCAGACATGTCAACTAAGTCTAAATTTGGACATTGTCATAATACCAAACATTAGACATATAGGCTTACTATTACATAATATAACAGCCGCAACACTCGTATTATACTATAGTTAAATTTGTTTTCAGTTATTTGGCAGACAACCTTCTTGAAGAGTTAAGACCAGGGACATTTTCAGGTCTTCATGCCCTCCAAGTATTGTAAGTAAAAATACATTTCCCTTTATTAAAACACTTTCTTGATGAATGTTTATTTTATATTTCGTGTCACACGGAGTTTATTAGTGTTCAAAGGGTTCAAAATACATATTTAAATATCCTTATTTCCAGAAATTTAAACGATAATCATCTTAGGATGGTTCCATCAGAAGCATTGATGGATATCGAACAGTTAAGAGAATTGTAAGTACTGGCATTTTTCTACCTTTGAGTTATTTAATTATTATATTACAAGGGAATTTCCCCTGTGGGATGACTCACTTCCTGCATAAACTGCATATGTTATTGCAAATTAGCCATTAAACAGTCTAAGTACATGCATTTTTTTTCAGATATATTGAAAAATCTTATCATTAAAAACTTCAAAAAGATAATCCCCCTTACCTAAAACCTCTACTAGCTAATATTTTAATCGGCCCAAATTTATTAGCTAAGAGGGGTTCTACTGTACTACTTTTAAGTATAACATGTATGTTTTCAACTCTATCAAAAAATGTTTTATCACAGATCGGCATCACAACAGGATACCTGTTAAATATAATTTTATTTTTTCAAGTAATTCTCCTATAGTTTTTGTTTTCTTGTGTATTCTAGGATTTGTATCGCGTTTTTTAAAAATAACTAATGCTTTTTTTCCGATAATTTTTTAACATTTTCGCGAGCTTTTAAGAAATGTTGTTGTATTTTCCCATTTGTCTTGAATTTTTTCTCTACATTCTCGCGTTTTCTTTGTTTTCCGGTTGATAATCTCATATTTATTTTTTGATTTCCATAAAAAACGTTTTACCGGTGTTTTGAAGTACTACTTATTCAGATAGACTGAAAAATACTTAAAAATAAGAGAAAATCAATGATCGAGCCCAGAGAAACGCGCAATAAATAACAGAAAAAAAAATAGATGCACTGAAAAATTCACCATAAAAAAATGAAAAATGCCCAATGAAAACAGGAAAAACAAGTGAGAAATCTCGGTGAAAAAATAAGAGAAAAATTGGATAGAAATTTGTTTCTTAATTTGCTTATTTTCAAATAATTATTGTTGAAGAGGGTTGCAACTTTGCGGACATATTTCAATGAAATTGAATATACCTGAACGAAAAATTGAACAAATAAAGGAATACATGTATTAAGCTATAGGTCCTCGTACATTTCATTTGTTCATATCAGCTTCCAAAATTAAATTAAAAAAATAATTTAGAAAAAAGGTTTATTCTGGTATGCAACCCTCTTAATATCAATGCAGCTGCAGTTAGTACCTAGCTTTTTTTTCCAAAAATTGCATACAATATATATCAACTCCTCATAGGTATTTGGAGGGAAATAAGATGCCGTGCGTTTCAAAAGATGATTTCAACGGCCTTCCAAACCTAAAAGTATTAACTTTATCAAGAAACCAACTGCAAATCATTCCTGGAGAAGCTTTAGAGGCGCTACCTAACTTAGAATTCCTGTAAGAGAACAAACTTAATTTAGTCGGTGTAATGATATTTACAACCTGCACCTCATGATGACATTATCATTTTAATTTGTCCAGGGATTTAGCAGAAAATAACATATCCGAAATTGGAGAAAGACAATTTCAGGACTTAGACAATCTTCAAGCATTGTAAGTAAAATTGTTTTTTCCCTTTACTATGTATTACTTGTAGGGGAAACCGGAGTGTCTTTAAACCACGAATAACAAACTTAAAATTAAACAAATGAAAAAAGTAAAAAATTGGATTTCGCTATCCAAGAGTTGTTTTATTCTTGCGTAATTTTGGTTTTCACTAAATGTTATTAATATTGAAATTAAAAATGACTACATTTTTTTTGCGCCAACTAGCCCCGGTCTCCCTTACTGCATTCGTCAATGAATTTGTCTTATAAATTGAATCATGTTATTTATTTAAACAAAACTGGCATGGGAGGGTCATTATTTTGTGAGGCAGGCGTCATTCCAAAGCGCAAGAGTCACGGTTGGAAGAAGACCTGCTAGCTTGCAATGGGGTCATTTTTAGAAAGAATTCTATATTGTTTATGCTTGTTTGTCATCTTTTATAATAATTTTATGCTAGCGTCAGCCATTTTCTGGAAGCAATGTGTACACGATTTTTATAAAAATAAACAAATAATGGTAGGAGGCCCTGCATTTACCAAACTGATTCAGAAAATTATGGCATTTAATTTAAAAGTAAAATTAGGTCCGGAGCTTTTTATTTTTTTATTTGGGCCATATTTATATGCATACATAAAATAAGATTTAAAAAAATCACAATAAATCTTTCCAAGAACGAGCCTTTAGGGAAGAATTATCATTTTCGTTCACCACATTACTGACCAGTCAAGGTGTTCATTATATCATCCGAGACATAACCCAAGTATAGCCCACAATATTAGACCTCGATTGGCCAAATATATTGGAGCAATTGGTTAAATTGGAAAAAAACTTGACCAATATTGGTTGCAATATTGTGCCAATATTGAAAAATGCGTTTTACCTATAATTGGCCAATATTGAGTTCTTAGTGGGAACTCGTATTGATAAATTAAAACTTTGCCACGTCTGTGATATAAAATTACATGCAGGTGAGAAAACTAGAGATAATTTTATTGAATTTGAAAACGGTGCTCCCGTTTTCAGAAAAAAGCTTGTAAAACTTTCAGACATATTCATTATGGCATAAGTGGTTACGAACTCGTTTTTTCTTAATAGGAACTTGGGAGGAAACAACATTGCGAATATTACCACAAATGCCTTTATTGGACTAACGACTTTGCAAGTATTGTAAGTATATAAAACTAAATGATACATCAGTGTATTTGTGTACACTGTATCACTGAAATAAGATATTTAATATAATCAAATTTATTATATAAATTTTGAAATCAATTTTAACTTAAAATATCACCTATAATAGATGGATTGGCAGGTTTCCTTTAGTCTTAACGACATATACAGCATTGTTTTTTTGCCAATGCGCATGCGTGGGGCCGACGTTAATGGGTTTGTGGTTGAGGGGAGACGACAATTTCATTAGTTTATCGTGATACCACAACGTCTTTGAGGAGCATAACGACTTTAACGGCGCATAACTTATTGATGCGCATGCGTAATAGTGTATTTATCGTTCGCGTTAAGATTGAAGGAAACGTAGCTGCGCAATTAATCCTATATTAACATGTTCCATTCGCCATAAAACCACAAACCATTTACCACTTTAGTCTAAAGTATAAAAAAATATACTTAATGCAAGTTGAAAAATGCAATTTCAGAGAACTTCAACATAATGGCTTACGAGACATTCCAAATGGCATCTCAGATTTGCCGTCATTAAAAAAATTGTGAGTATACGCATCTTCTATAAATTATAATTGGTTTACCACCTGCAGATAAGTAGTCATAACTCAGGTGCTATGGCTTGAAAAAAATGTATTAATGTATGATGCTCTGTTATATGAGTATCACCTAAATTATACCTTAAGACAGCCCTTTTAATTGGTAAACTTGTCATTTTTATTTGTTTACTTGTTGTTAATTAGATTTGTTTCAGCACGCAAGACTCGCCACTTTTATCTTTACAAAAAAAAAAGAAAAAAAAAGGCCAGATTTAAGAAATGCATCTCATTTTTTTTTTGTGTCTTTCTAGGTCAGTGGCATTTAACAGTATACAAACTGTAAGAAATGACATTTTTTACAATAATCCATCTTTGGCACATGTCGATTTGTTGGGAAATCCAGTTAGATTTATTGAAAGACAAGTTTTCACAAATCTTACTCAGCTAAAAATCCTGTAAGTCCATAGTATAATTCAACTGCAAGTGATTTGTTGTAACTGCTAACCACTGTCATGTATTATGAATGTAAAACACAAACGTATACAATCAGCACATAGGTGTCTACATGTACATAATGTATATATCTAAGCTTGTAGCAATTTATTTCCAACTATTTATTATATAAATGCCTAAGCAAGAGTTCCAGCAAAATAAACATTAATTTGAAGTATTTACAAATACTTTTATTCTGTACAAGAGATAATCCTGCTAAAGAGGATTCAGAACAAGAACAAGGATACAATTGACTATACATGTAGTTTTACGTTAAGTATTATGAATCTGGACATATGTTAATTGAAACTTGTACTTTTAATTTTCATATAATATACATTTTTACCCCCGGACCACAGTTTCCCACCTTAAGCTTTTGTTCTGATGAGACGAAGCTCGACATTTGAGCAAATTCGGTACCACAGTTGCCAAATCGTTGACATCTAACTGGAGATGGAGCTCCAGGCAAGAAAAATCGAAAATATCACAAAATTTCGACAGCATCGATTGTTAGGGAAAAAGGAGAATTTTAATGTGCACGTGAAATTTTTCTTATTCCGCCATTTTGAAAACTGTCGGCTCAATGTACCTCATTGACCAACCTTGATCTGTGTCTCAGATGTAACTAGCTGCGTTACCAATCCCAGGACTTGAGACGCAGCTTGGTCTCAAGCTGCGCCACTTGTGCAACAGTGGTATGGGGGTTAGACTCTACTTATTCGAGTCATTGCATTATTATTAATTCAGAATTATATATAATGAGCTATATGAAATAAATTATAGTCACTCCACACAATTGAAGATTTAAATATTATTTTCAGAATAATTCCAGAAGCAAAGGAACTACGCACTTTTCCCGATCTTAATGGTACGACCTCACTGGAATTTCTTCGCATTGACAGGACCCAAATACAACACATTCCTAGGGATATTTGCCAAATTTCGAGCAAACTGAAGACGTTGTAAGTTATCTTATATATGCGTCTTGTTCCACATTTTACATTATCCTGACAACACAGTTCTTGTCCAAACATACTATACATTCAAAATGTTGGTGTTGCTCTGTGCCTAATTTCCCAAATAGCACACAATATTGGTTAAACTGGCAAAAATTGGCAAATAAAGCCTATAATCATCCATGAAACTGTTGGACGGACGGCCTAACAGTATAATGTTTAAACAATAATACAACTTGTATATCAATATGAATTAATATTACAATTGTGCTTTCTAAAAACAAACTCATTATGATTCTTTTTAGAGATCTGAAGTCAAACGCTTTGGATAAGGTACCATTACTGTCGTCGTGTAAAGAATTAAGGCAACTGTGAGTAAAAAATCAAGAGTTATGTATTTCGTTCTATAATTTCAGGTTAATTGTTATTCTTCTACGTGCAATTTATATTAGTAGTGAATACATGTACTCATATCAGTTGTAAAACCTCCTTTTTTATCTTCACCTACACTTGAGCAAACACCAGAAAAAATCATAATGTTTGATAAAAATGACGTTTTTTTTTTTTTTTGACAAACATTGCTTGTTCCAATGTTTGTTCAAATTTTTCGTGTTTTTGTTTAATGTTTACTTTGGTGGATACCCAACTTTTAGTGAAATAACTTTAGTTGTGTTAGCCATTATTCAAAGTTTCTCAGTAATACACATACATCATGATAGCAGGGGTTAACTGTTTTCCTTACTGCGACCTCAACTTAACCCCGATGCTGCATATTGTACACTTGCTATTTGTAAATGTCAAGTAAACAAGATTCCAACGACCCGGATATTGCGATACAAGAAACACCTTAAATGGGTCATCCTATTAACCCTTTTTTGAGTTTTAGGCACTATTGCTGAAAATCTTATATGAATCATATAATATTTGAAAAAAAAAATATTGTTATGTATTACATTTAAAGTGATGGAATATTTGTTATCTTTTTACTTTCAGACAATTGAGTGGGAATCATATCACGTCTTTGGAAGGCTCCCTGTTTAGTCATCAGAGCTTACTACATGACTTGCTTCTCAACAACAACCTTATAGAGATAATAAATCAGCACGCATTTCTCGGACTTGCACAACTGGAAATTTTGCAAGTTTTCAAATTTCATTTCTTTTAAGTTAGCAAAAATATGAATAATTTAAGTCGAAGAAGATGGGCCGATAACACGCCAGGAGCATCAGTTAGAACGTATGAAACTTGTATGATTTATGACCGTGTCATAAATCCGTATTATTGGATTATGATATATTCCACGCATCCAGAAGTTATTAATGCAAATTAAATTGCTAGGCAACTCTACAGCAGCAAAGTAGCATGAATCCATTTTGTAGGCATGCATTCTCAGAAATAATGTTTTAATCTGAATTAAATCATGGTTCATTTATGCAATTATATTGTAGGAATTTGAGAGGAAACCGGATTTGCTACATTCACAATGACGCATTCCTACCTCTGAAACAACTTATTTACCTGTAAGTATTCAATAGGCGCTGTTAAGCACAAGCCGGCAACGCTTTTCCGCGTAGATGCGCGCATGAACAGCGCATGCGCACATCTAATTACGCGGGTATTAACCCCCGTACCACAGTTGCACAAATGGAGCTGCTTGAGACCAAGCTTTGTATCATTGTCCTGGGATTGGTACCACAGATAGTTACATACGAGCACCAGATCAAGATGCTGCTCAAGGCACATTATTAGGTACCTTGAGCAGCAGCTTTAAAAATGGCGGAATAATGCCGTATTCTCATTACGCGTTTTTTGACCGACTCCCGACTTTTGACGTCACTAGTCGGGAACGGAAGAAAACAAGCACGATGTTCATTAG
>JAQGCC010000733.1:0-30977 GCA_034698905.1 Xestoiulus laeticollis
ACTTAATTAGATTGAGGATAAAGATATATATTTTAACATAGCAACAATGTCTATATATTTTAAACTTGTATAGTATAATAAACTGCACTTCTTATTACACTAGTGTAAACTGTAAGATTATACCTTCCTATACGTTTAAGTACACCATAAAGTATACTTGCCTGTAGACTTTCAAGTATACCAAAAAGTATGCTAAGTATACTTAAGATTTTGACTAGATTACTATTATATGCGGATGATATAAACACAGATTTCAAAAACTTACATACTTTTTGACAAAATATAGCCAATTACGATGACCTATACCAATTAATGAGTTCAATTAATTAAATTTGTTTAATTTAAGAACACTATACTTTCGTGAATTTTCCCGAATAGAACTGCAGATAAAGTTTCTAATTATAAATATTGGATAACGGTGCAACGAAGCCTAGCTCGTATAACGGGTGAGAAATATAGTAAAAATGTAAAGAATGGGTATGATTGTTACTTACCCATTCCTTAAGACCCACCTGGGCGACTTTCTCACCGACGTGAGTTTTGTTAATGCTCGACGATTGCATATCACGTAAAATGTACTTGCTGGTAGTGGACGAATGGCTGTTGTCTTTGTATCGTCCACCCCCTTCCTGAGTCAAATTACTTAAACTGGGAGATTTTGCACGGGCATTCACACGATACCGGGATAAGTCCGATTCGGAGGATACGTTTGGCAGCACTTTCACAATACTGTTACCTATTGGAAAAAAGAAACGAGAACACGCGTCTGTAAATACTGAACAACTGATTACCATACACTACATCAACTACTTATAATGTAAGAATTCATAAAACAAAATTTTGTAGGGTCGGTAGGGAACCGTATAAAACTATTATTAAACGAATTCGCTTACCCTACACAGAATACACAGATCTGGAAAACTACTTTTCTTGAATACATTTTGTCTATTAAGAATAGTACATGTATTTCACGAGTGATATGATACAACCAATGAGAGGTACGATGTGCCACGTGACAATGTCAATCGTACAGACGCCAAGTGTGTATACATGTATTTATACAAATGATTGAAATGTATGTGCAAATCATAATAAGCTGTATATTTTTATCAATAACCAATGCAGTGCTATGAATATACATATGCAAATCTAATATATACATGAAATGACCCTCTAAATGCTAAATTATAATAAATGATGCACCCTGTATGCATGTGCTTAATTTAGTTTTGCTTAATTAAAAGATGGCCTAATACGCGTGCATGCTTAAAAGATTAAATTGCTAATGCTATGTTTATATCTTAAATGGAGTGTAATGAATCGCTCGCTGCTTATTTTATGGATATATCAAAATTCATATTATGAGAGTACAATAGCTGCATTTTGTTATACATTGCAATTAACTAAATTTATATATTAATTGCAATGTTTCAAATGTTGAGAAAACATACAAGTTGGGCTTTTTAAGCACTCGTATTTGCACAAATTAACACTTTCAGAAACCGCAAAGAATACTCAAGAGCTCGTAAATATACATATAAAAACATTAGATTTTACAGTAATGCATATTGCAACTTGCTACAAAACTATACTGCGTGCAGGCTATAACAACGCATAATGTGTTGACAAAAATTAAGTTTTGCACAACTTATTAAATTTAAATAAAATTGTGACGTACATTTAATTAATTGTGAATGCATACTTAAGTGTAATTGGTATACGTTTCTGAATACTAAGTATACAAAGTTGTCCAAAAAGTGCACTTAGTATACTAACTGAAAAACGAGTATACTTTTCCTAGTATACCATACTGTAAAGTGTACTTAGAAGTACACGAAAGTATACTATAAAGTATACTAAGCTGTTAAAAAAAAAGTGC
Organism: Xestoiulus laeticollis; assembly: GCA_034698905.1. Classification (NCBI taxonomy): domain Eukaryota; kingdom Metazoa; phylum Arthropoda; class Diplopoda; order Julida; family Julidae; genus Xestoiulus; species Xestoiulus laeticollis. Next base: position 1,880 of record JAQGCC010000733.1, read on the forward strand.
CCTCAGTATACTTTACCATGTATACTTTCATTTTGACTAGGTTATTATAAGAATTTTGCGGTATTTTAAAATTGATAATCGAAACGGATAGTTAATACAGATATATATTTCCTATTAACATAGTTTTAAAGATGTTTGCTATATTAATATTGGCTAGAATAACTTATATAAAAGCGCAAATTTATTAGCTATTATTTAGTCGTACTTTTTAATTAAAATAGCAGGCAATCACTGCTAGCATTTGTGTTATGGGTGTTTGCCAACTTTTGGGTGAAAAACTACACATGAAATACAAATTCAATATAAAATCAAATTAAATGTAGTATAACAATGATAAGCCACGTGAATTCAAATTTGTTGATATCCAATGCAAGATATTTTAAAGTAGTGCACTCGGAAATATGAACTTAGTGCTATTTTTTTTTTTAAATTGTACATTATTTTGCATCATAAACTCCGAATTTTAACTCTCTCGGAAATTTAGTACAGCATTAGAAGCTTTAAATCCAGTATCAATTCTTAATAAAAAAAAAGTCCAGATATGTTAAAATTTAATAAAAAATCTCAAATTTTTGAATACAGTACTTGAGCTGTTAAATCATATGCTTGGTTTGAGTATTTATAACTTGCGTTTCTCGGAAATTGTGCACATGGAGGATAAGTAAAAAAGAGCGAATAACTCTCATATATTTATTAAATAATGCATGTGTAAACATCACCATGACAACCGAAATAATGAATTCAAAGACCATACGAGTCTCGATCCTTCACATTTTCTAGGGTTTTACTCGATAGCTTTCAGTTGCTTTCAGTTTATAATACGAAATACAAAAGCCAGTATCGTTTTTTTGTGAAATAGTTTTAGCAATAACTACACGTCCTTTCTGAGCAGTATTTTGATACCTTTAAGCTATAATAAGAGCTTCATATAACAGATTCACTCGAAAATGCCAGCCCTAGGGAATTAAAGGGCAGTGTATTATATCAAAAATTCGGCTAACGCATGGGAAGCACAATACTGCGATAGGCTGCATTTTTCTGACCTTAAAGTACTGTAAACTGAGTACAGTTGTCGAAAAATTGTTGATAGTAGTTTATAAAAATTATCCAAGCCTTAGTTACATATGTAATCAATCTGAGTATCATCATCGCAGAAAAGTATTTGAAATATCTCGACATAGAGAAAGAACTATGAAACTTTAGAAATATATATATATTACTCTAACAAGTTTTGGAGTTAAATCAAGTCACAAAATTAAACTAGAGGCAAAAAATTTGAAACTTTTGTTTAAAAATGGTAACTTTTACATTTAAGGTCCACACAAAATATAGAACGGATTATACTGCAAATTTTAGTGAATATCACGTCACATCAGCTCACGTGATATCACGCATGCTCATGCCACGTGCAAAAAAAGTCGTATGCGTTTTTAATGTCGTTGCTCCTCAGTACATCACGTAAAAACGCATTCTACATTTTTTCAACGTAGCATGAGCATCACGTGCCATCACGTGAGCTCATGTGACGTGATGGTATAGTCTGTAGCCAGCTCATATTCATATCAAAAGTCTAATTTGTAAACGCGTAAATATGTTTTAGACTAATATACATGTAATACTAATAATCTCTAATATATGAGCATCTAATTAAACTTATTAAAATAGATAGAACTAAATAAATAAGATAGAATGTACATTTAACGAGATTTTCGGAAGAATCTTGTTTCATTACTAATAACGTAACGATATATAAATAATTAAACAATACTCGTTAATTAACTACCTTCTGGGAACTTAGTTAATCAAAGAATTAAATGAGGCCCATATAATAAAACTGAATCCACCATGGGAATCACACAATTCGACAGTATGACAACTTCCAGAATTATTTACCTACTTTGAAATCGCAAGGGTTCACTAAAGTTTAATTGAGATTCTCAGAGTATGCCCTGGAAATTAATCTTCCTTTCCCACCCCCCCACATTCCCACCTTTCAATTCCCCTAGGCTAATTTATTATGCCAGAAAAAGCCCCAGTAATTATATGGCTTCTTGATACAATCCCAAGTACCCAAATCCCATCATGCATTCCTAAAATAGCTGCTTTCTTGAACCGTTATCTAAGATCGTGAATTGGCCAGTGGTCAGATGAAAGTGATATCGAAGCAATCATTAGTATAAAATTCACATTATTTTTCTAATAAATTGTGATTTTTCCCACCATTTCAGTGCAAGCTAAGTGCAAATGTCTTCTTGTTAATGCATCACAAGAATAGCACGAAAAAAAGTTGATTTTATGAGCAAAGTGTTGTAAAATAATAATAATAATAATAATAATAATCAATATACCCCAGATAATTACCTTCAATGTGGGCAAGGGTGAAGGCCCTTTGTCTTTTGTATCCCGGTCCATGAAAAGCTGGCAGCTGATATACTATATAGAACACCAAAACAAACATCACAACACAGTACTAAAGTTAAATGAAACGGAAAAGAAAATATACTGAGTAAATAATAAAAGTATTTAAATATAGACTATAAAGAAGAAAATTAAAAGGAGAAAAAGAAGCAAAATGCTAATGAGATACATACACAAGTCCATTATGCATAATGCAAACATAACACAGCCGCGCATTTGCATTTACCTTTAGGAATCGGGGAATTAATGGAAATCAATTATAATCTTATAATATCAACGTTTAAATCTAATTTTTAACTCAAATTCGACGTATTGGAAACTCTAAAATGTTACCTGAACCTAAGTCACATGCATCGCAATTTGTCAACACAGATATGACAAATATAGGTAGCTAGCTAGTTCTCAGTCAATAATTTTCTCTTTATTGACTGAGAACCTAACTAATATCAAAATATCAGAATCATAGAATGAGAATTATTGATTTAACAGCTATGACAAGTTAGGAATTAAAAATAAAATCATTTTTGAATATTCCAAAGCATTTTGAATATCTATTCTCTAAATTTAGAAAATGGTTTCTATAAAATCCTGTTATTTTTTTTAATTTCTTTTACAAATATCATAAATTTATTTTCGTCTCCATCGTTGAGTTCAAAAATTTTCATAACAGCTTTATGTTCTAGCGAATAAAGATTCATATTTTATGAACTTGACAAATTGCAATTGAAAAAAACACACAACAAATTGCAAACATCACTAACTTCGCAAAATAGCATTAAAACGGTGTCCAAATTACAGTAAACTGTCTTCATCTGAAATAGCGAGCATTCCTATCGGTTAGTTATATAGGAAAGACAGTGCAGAATGCTATTGTATTGACACGAAGATAATGATTATAAACAGCTCAATCATCTAGATGAACTCGTTTAAAACTCGTAAATCATTTTTTTTGATGTAGAAATTGACCTTTATTTTGATTTTATACGCACCACTGTTGTCACAATTGGTAATTAGACGTGCACCAGCTTGTGATACCCTTTAAGTGCAAATTAGGTGACACATGCTTGTGCGGGACAAAGTACCATATTTGGCAGCATTGTAGTGTGCAAAATTAAATGAAAATTTAAACGGTGTCATGAAATAGATGAAAATCGATAAAATGCTTAATTACACGCGGTGAATTAGAGTTAATTAAATGAACAATTTAAAATTTTACATTTATCATTGAATAGATTACGATTTAGATCCCATCGAAATTATTATCGTTTAGCAATGATTTTATTTCAGTTTCATTTTTGTTAATATAAAAATTAGGGATTAAAAATAAATTGATTGAAAAGCTAATACATTAAGTTTAGGAGATTGTTACATTATAACCATTCTTTCAACCTTATAATAAAAATAAAATAAAATCCCTATCAAATCTAACTTTTATGAAATAATGTGCTTGCTCATTCTAAATACTATTGTATATTTCTAAAGTAATTAAAAAATAAAATGAATTAAATTTACACAGTTCGAACGACATCAACATCAGACAACGGACAACATGCATGCCAACGTGCTGTTTTCGGTTGCTTAACTAAATAGCCAGTTACACCATGCTCCATTTAATAATATTTTTAAAATAGATTACCCCGATTAACGTTTGAACAAAGCTAGTTAACGTCATAGTTAGTCAGCTGCAGAGCTTAACGAGTCGTTAACTTATAGGATAATAAATTCAACGGAGAAGGGTGCAATTGCCAATTCACGAAACAAGCATGCCCTGCACGTACTTACCGTATCCTAGATTCGTCATCCTTATTTTTTTTTTTAACATTTACGATATTTATTTTGGAAAATGGCATTCTATGTCAGATTCTAGTGTCAATGACAACATCGAGTCACAGTGAAATTATCATTCAACAACTCTCTCGGAGGCTAAAACCCTTGACATGATCTAAGAAAATCAGGTCATGAAAAAGGCCACCATGGCACAAACTACCTTATTAAAAAGCATGACAAGGGGATGCTAGAACTCTGTATCATCTACAAATTGCTATCAGCTTTTTATTGGCAGACGTTTCATTTGTGTAACGAAAAGGTATGTTTTTGCCACATTCTGTGATTTGGATGAATTATATTTTACTGAAGCATTATGAACCATATACATGTACTGCCAACTGAAAAACTTTCCACGAAAATAAGATGATATAACTGGCTGCAGACTACCATCACGTCACATGAGCTCACGTGAATAAAAGTAAAATGCATTTTTGCGTGATGTGAGGAGCATGACGTGATAACAGTGTGAACCCCGTGCTTATATATACGTCAACCATGCAATACGATTCTATACAATTATAAAAATGCATTTTACTTTTTTTCCACGTGGTGTGAGCATGAGTGCCATTACGTGAGCTCACGTGACGTCATGGTAGTCTGAAGTCAGGTAAGAACCAAATTCCTAGATCTCACAAGCTTCTTCCCAAATTGAACTCTAAATTAAGATTTCTTTTGTTCAATATCTTTCTTATTAAATATGCAACTAATAAATTGAAGCTTAATTCGATTTGCAATGATACATGTAAGGTAAAATAATACTTACATTTTACTCTAATTAATTACTGAATTGTATGAATATGCCGTTACCCATACAAATTCATACATGAATATCGGGTTATATGTTCAATAAATATATCTTTATTATAAAAAAAAAATAAAGCTTTATAAATATTTAATAAAATTATCAGCGGCTTTAATCCAAATTGAAGAATTTTAATATTTAGGCTATTTAAAAAGAAATTATTTTTGAAATTTTAACAAGGCATGAATAGACAATGTTTTTTTTAATCAACAATACGTTGTTTAATATTTTTTTTCGTCATAAAATAATATTTTTTTTGAATAAGGAGTTGTTTGTTGGAGAACTGCCATGTTATGAAAACATCCCCAAACTTGTTTAGTTCTATTGAACAAACGGTGCATTTAGAGTTTTCAATAATAGCTAAAAATAAATCCCTTCAATTTGACCATGACCCGTTTATGTGACTGACTTCATTTGGATCAGAAGGCTTACGTGATCTAATTTTCAATTTAACACCGTGGACATTAGAAAAGGACGAGATTCTCTGCATTGAGTGTATGTATAATGTAGGTCATTGAATTTCCAATTCCCTTAAACTGTTGGACGAAGTGTCCAAACTTGCTCCAGGAACGATTGTCAGTGATGAAATCCACTTCACAGACCGCAAGATATGTTATGTTTCATTGATCGGTAAAAGGCAATGCACTTGGCACGCGCATCTTAGCCTGTGATTGGTTCTCGTTCAAGATTCAACTGGTTCCGGTTTGGTTTTTTGGGTGCAATTCTTTACAGGCTTAGGTTTCACCGTTTCAATTATCTCGGGGGATGAGCTAGAGATTGCAGCATGTACGCAATCACGTCTTTAAATGGTACATAGCACAACCTAACATGGAGAGATATATAGCGAAACTAATTCATCCTTCCTACATTATGTTTACATAACAACCCTTTTATGGCTGCTAAAAATCTTATACGTACTACATGTACTTTCAAATCACATATTTTATCTTGTCTTAGACGAAATAAAAATCGAAGACATTTATCCAGAGTTAGATGTGCGCATGCGTGCCGAGTGGGTTGAATGCGTGATAACGCCACATTTAAAACAGGATAAAAAATACAGATTTTTTCAAAACAAGAAATAATAGTGACATTTCGATGAAGCGCCGTAACGCCAATTTCAGCCGCTGAAATGACGATGCATATCCACATGGAAAACATTTTTTCTGATTTTTATTTCGTCTAAGACAAGTTGGGTTTCGTGCCCATTTGGACCATTTCATCAAATATTTCAGGTCATTTGTTTGATACACACAATTATAATGTAATATATTGTCACCAAATCTTACGTACAGTAAAGTTGGCTACAGATTACCATCACGCCACGTGAGCTCACGTGATGCCACGAACTCATTTTTAATAGTGAATTTTTACAAAAAAAAAACCCAATTAAAAAAAAAACATACTTGAACACGTCTCAGATATGACGTGAGGACGTGATGTCACACAATTGTGTTGACAAACCAGAAAACAAGAACGTGACAGCATATGTGGGACAGATTTGTGATGTGAGGAGCAAGACGTGATAACAGTGTGTCGACCAACAAGGGACCATGCTAAACAATTCTAAAATAACGCATTCTGCATTTTTACACGAGACGTGAGCGTGCATGATATCACGTGAGCTCACGCGATGTGATTATAAGCTTAATAGTTGCAGAACGATTACTAATACGTTATTTGTTCAATTTCAAAGCTATTAAAGTTTTATAAACTAAAACTAGCATTTTAAACCAATTTTAACAAATTTCCCTGCATTTGAACGCCATTTTTAATTCAATTAGTCTAATTAAAACTTCGAAAATCAACTGTATATATTGTATACGAGTTGAAGAGCAGGGTCAGTTCTCTGTTTATTAAACATACTATTTAGGCTAACATAATTTGATGTCCATTGGCCTCAACTCCTCCTTTCGACATCATTTTTCCATTATACACCAAACCTTTGATATAATTAAATGACGCCAATTGCATAATGGATTAATCACACTCCCTGGTTTACCAGGCGTCGTGTGATATGCACATGTATGCCTCCTTGTTGTCCTTTCATGCAAAACACGATAATGCGATGGAAGAGTAATGAAACACGAACACGTACAGGGCACTGTGAATTAATTAAAATAAAAAAAAAAAAACGGTGTTTGCAGGTGCACGAAACAAGGAAACAGCTGATACGTACCTGCAATGTTCCCTATACAGAAAAACCACTTCCACTGCTAGTCCTAATGCGATTGTTAGTTGAAAACTTAATTTAAAAATATGTATATTGTAATCCCAAGAGTACTTACTGTTAGCGAGGGTTGCAGAACGGGCTGGGGTATCTTTGCCAGTGGAAAATTTGCGGACCCCACTTCCGATTTCGGAAGATATCACAGCTACGTCAGCTTTGTCAAAATTACGTAAGACATGACCTAACAAATAAACAAAAAAATGGTTTTTTTTTTAGAAATGTCTATGCGGTTTATGGGCAAATTGCTCGTATTTCGATATCGCTTTTATATTTAAACATATAGGAAAAACGTTTTTTCTTTAATAATTGAAATATTTGGTTTTAATTCAGAGATATAATCAACTAGGAGAAAATCCTTCTGCTGTAACCCATTTTGCATGAGTTACTGAAACTTACGTGTATTTCAGGTTTGTATAAATTTATATATGAAAGTTTAATATTATCATAAGTTGTCTATTTGATTCTATATAATGTAAATAACTCAATATTGAGTTATTAGAACTAAATGCTAACCCAATATTTGTGTATGAAAATCACCATAAAATAACAATAATTAATTAATCTTTACACATGATTGAGTATAAATTACCCAATTATGGATACATTTTAACTATAATCTGTAATGGCAAATGTAACCCAACGTTGAGTAACATTTGTTTACACATAAATTCAACCCAATATTCACCCAATGTTGGCATAGTTGTGGGTATGAATAAGTCATCGTTTTTAGCCTAATTTAATTTCTTTAATCACGCACTATCGAATGGTCAAATTTAAAAACTTTAATGCAACAAACAATTGAGCAAAAACAGAAGTTGAAATCCGGAGTTTCAAAAATTTATACAGTGCTATAGTGGAAAACTTTCTTAAATCGACTGCATGCTTACAGAAATTTGAGAAAAAATATTTAAGCTAATGGCATTTTAATTAATATTTCGTATAGTTTCACTAAATTACTCATCACCCGGTAATTTTAATTACTGGTATATTTTTTAATAAAATTTAAAAACGTACGAAGCTAGATATGAATCTGAGAATAAGAATCGCCAATATTAAGCTATCATTCATCTCATATTCAAGTTGGTTTATAGACAAATTTGCAGATAATAACTGCCCTCAATAGCAAAGGCAGATATTATGAATAGCTCGCATGATTTTATAGGCCCATTAAATCGATGGATGGAGAAGTGAAATAAAAAAATGAAATAAAGGAAAGCAGCCAATGTAATTTAACGTCTGATAAGCTCATAAAACCAATTCATTTCCTATATGTTTGTATAAGAAATTTAATATGGATCGATATCGTGTTGAATAGCTAACATTATGTCCTAAACCCATCCCATTACATCTTATTTGACACCTATTTGAAAGCAAAACTGAGCATTTACTCCACATGACTAAACATTACCAATGAAATTTAGTCCTTTGTATTCACATAAAATTGGAAAAATGCTCATTTTCATCTTTTAGTTCAATTAACTCTACATATTAAAAAAAGTTCAAGTTAAACTGTAACCCATTTTGTTGGGTTACTGATACATAACTCCGTTTTGGGTTAAATATTTGTGTGTAACCAAAGAATAAATGAATTGCTATTTGTAACCAAATCAGTTAGGTAGGTTATTTGAGTTACACTATGTATATATATATGAAAGTTTAATATTATTATAAGTTGTCTATTAGATCCCATACAAATTAACCCTCAACCATCCTTCATATAGAGGGACTAGGGGCAAATTCGAAAATTCAAAGTAGGCCTACAATTTTTACATATTTTTCTCATGGAATGTGTTTTTTTCCAGTTTACTATAATAAATAAATAAAGTATATGGTTTAACGAGATATATAATGATCACGTGGAAAAAATAAATAAAACTTGAAGGCCTACTTTTAATTTTTGAATTTACATCCTCTTCAATTTGGGTATGAAAATCGCCATAAAATAACCCAATAGTTAATTAATCTTTACACATGGTAGGGTATAAAGTTAATTAGCACAAACCCATCATTTACCCAATTCTGGGCATATTTTAACAAAAACCTGTGTTTGTAACTGCTACCCAACGTTGAGTAATTTTAATACAATATTGGGTTCCACTTAAATTCAACCCAATGTTCACCCAATGTTGTTATGTCCATATAGCACTGCAGCATTGGGTAAGTAATTATAAAAGATGCTTCATTTGTCAGATTTTAACCGTATGGTACTCATTTGTACTGGTGGGCTTACCATCGTCCCTCGCTTCGTGTGCCACAGCACTGGTATTAGGGGAGGTCACGTGTCTAAGTGGTAGAATTTCACCCCCATCCATTGCTGGCCAATGTTGTGCTGTTGTTGTTGCTGCTGCTGCTGCTTTTTCACGCTCTTTTTTGCTGCTCGATATCCTCAATTTTAAAGATCTGCCACGATCTATAAAAAAGAAATAAATTCATCTTAAAAAAAATTTAAAAAAAGAACAAATGCTTAAATTTCATTGGCCGAAAAAAAAAAATATTTAGATTAAAAAAGAAGCTTCGATGGCAGGCTTTATGCTATGTGATTCAAAGGCGATGTCATTACTACACTCAAAAATGCAGAAGCTGTAAATTACAGGGATGCAGAAGTGGCATTTATCCTGTGCCCAATAAAGAAAAGCGAAATTTGGTGTGGGTAATAAAACAATTTCCGACACATTCTGGGGGGTGTATAAAAAAAATAAAATAGGCATATGGTGATCAGTGGATATCATAGAGCAAATAAGAAGCGAATTTAAACTGTGCAAATTTCAAATAATGGGAAAAAAAACAATAAGATATGAGAAAAAAATGGTAAGGTGCCAAGTGAGATACTAAAACGCAGTGTGTACTCCCTATAATACCTATATACAGTGTTCATGTAGTGTAGAAATCCGTATATGGGATAAAAACTCATTATCCTTGAATCCTGCTAAGCTATGAAAACAGATCGTCGTTGAAATATTTAAAATGTTGGAAAAGTTTACGACAAAATCCTTAGTTTTGTAATCTAGCTGAACAGAATTTTGGATTCGGTCCACCGAGGACCCCTCGTTTCCTAAATAATTCACTGCATGGGGTGAAATTGCTATTTTCTTATGTGTACTTTTGCTTTTCGCTCATCAATTATTATCAGTTATTATGTAGTCTGGACCAGGCCCAAAATGCCTGCCAATTAGATGCACATTTTATGAACACTAGATGACATGGGAGCCATCAGGAAAATTTCTTATAAAGCAGCTTTAGACAAACAGCGCTTTTAAATATTGTCAGTGTCTGACAACTTGTAAAGCTATTTATAAATGCTGAAGAAAGTGCATTGTACTTGATCTTCATGATCTTATTTTTTTTCTTACAATTTTACAACTTTTTTGCAGCGAAAATTCGTTGTGAAATCGAGTTAGGTTTCATTTACACGATCTTAGAATTAATTTCTAAAATCAAAATAAAAAAATAATGTGGTCCGAAAGTTTTAAATCAAAAATACCTCATCAGTGTAATAAATATCTTAACAATTCTACAATTTATTATAATCACAGATATTTCATCTTGTTTATAAATAAATAAATGCAATAAAGTGTATTTATTAATAAATATTCTGTTCTTGATATTTATATCTTCGTCAACATTAGCAACTGTCCACGAAATGTTGTATATCGATGCAGTGTATTGCACAAATTGTAGTGCTATTTAAAAATTTAACTGGAACTTTTTATATTTTGTTTAATATACAACTTATTGAAATCATGCAAATATAAATAAAATGTGGTGGAACAGAAGTACGTTATCTTATCTTATCTCGTGAACATCTTTAATTTGAGATATTTTATTTACAATCTATAGATTGAATAATTCGTTTTAAAACACATCTTTTATAAGCTCGATCTCAAACTAATAGTTTCTTAATAAATATCACTTGCAAAAGCAAGCATCTTCTCACCAAATCAATGAATTTAATCAGGTTCTCGCTATTGTGCAATAGTTTGTGAAATTCATTAAATTATTTTTTAAAGCCATTTTAGAGTCGATCATAACCCACTTGGTGTCAGCCTTAATATGGCTGGAATGTCATTGGATGCATTAGGGAGTTTAGGCTATCTGGTTACATGTTGGAGCATTGGTAATGAAGCAATTGAACTAATTCCTTTAATGCTTGATTCCCAATGCTCCAACACGTAACCAGCCTAAAACATTTCAACAACTTACAGTAATAAGGCTGTTGAGATACATGTACATGAAATAACCTATTGTTTGTGAAATTATGTTTAATAATCTATTTACTACGAGCTAATACTAGAAAAATGATCTTACGAGAATGGTTCAAAAGTTCCTCAACAGTTGAAAAGTATATAGCAGTTATCAGGAAGTCGCCTGCACCACAACATAACGGAATGGTGTTGCAAAAGTCAGCAAACTTTTGTACACCAGACAGTGGAAGACAGTTGAGAAATTGCTGGCAGCAGGATAGTAATCTGATTGTCACGCATATAAAGTTCATAAACAGATCTGGATTGCGTTTCAGATCCCTCAGATTGCATATAAGTCCGTAGATAGTGAAGCGGATTTAAGAGTAGTTTATCTTTCGAAATTCCAAGCACATTGCAGCTCGGGGAATGCCCATGGCACAAAGAGACTATACCATTGTTAAGAAAGGGTGAAATTTGGCCAAAATAAAAAAATCGATACAAATTATCATTCGCAATCGCATTGAAGCGAATTGAGGTATGATATACGAGGATACCCCTAGTCAAAATCTTAAGTATACTTAGTATACTTTTGGTATACTAAGTATACTTATGAGTATACTTTTTATACTAAATTGTATACTTTCTTGAGTCTACTTTAAAATGAGTATACTCGAAAGTATTCTTTTCGAGTATACTCCAGAGTATACATTATGTCATGCCCGCTGTAAGTATCATTAAACAGATATTTTTTCAATGCTGCCAAGTTTTAGTTTTGACTTTCTTTGTGATCTCATTATTCTCAATTCCTCTCAATATACCTTCCTAAACGTTTATGTACACTATATACCTTCCTATACGTTTAAGTACACTATATACCTAGCTTCCAATACTCGTAAGTACACTTTACAGTATATTTGCAAATACACTATTGCATATACTTTGCAGTTTGCAATAGTGTACTGTAAGGTGTAATTAAAAGTATACTTTAAAGTATATAAAAGCATACTTCAAAGTATATGAAAGTTTACTAAGTATAGTCCGAAAAAGTACACTTAGTATACCATAAAGTATACTTTCTTATATACCAAAAAGTATACTTAAGATTTTGACTAGGGACCCCCACATGTTTTATACAATTATGTCATGATTTCAAGAATGTGGCCACTGTTGACCCACAACTGATAATGTCATCAACGTCATCAACATTTTAATGCAAAAGAACAATGTTTTGGAAATTCTTATTGTTAATAATTTGTTGAAGTAATGCAGCATTATAATGAAGAAAAAATGGTGTTGAATATTACATCATAGATGAGATTTGTTTGTACTATACATGTACATCAGTTTCTCTTAGTTGTTAGCTTATTTTCATATAGGGGCTATCAAATCACCAAGAATTTTTTACTGTAGTGTGTGAAGATTTTTTTATAAAAATTCGCAACATTTCCAAATAATTGTCATTTGTCAAATTCCAATAAAATTGATTTGAATCCAGACTTAATGAATAGAAGTTTTTCCAATGCAAATTATAGCGACAAAACCTACAAGTATAATGTAGCTGAAAAAGCAACGTGGATTAGAAATAACGTAGAAATTGCAATGAAGGTGGTTTAGTTTCGACGTTAAGCAAAATAATTATTGTATAAACGTCTTGTATGGCCTTGCAATGTATAAAAAAGTGGAACAATTTGAAATGTGCACTACTCGATTCATTCCGTGACAATTATCTAACGTATATATATATGCAGAAATAATCAAAGCTGTTGGATGGAAAAGAAAAGCAAACACCGAGTGCGATTTAAAATTAATCTTGTTAAGATTTCCATATTGTATAGGGTGTCCGAAAGTATAAACACCTATTCTACTTCGATAGGGCACCTCGTAGGCTATATGCAGTTCAAATACAAGATTGGATTAGTTTCAAAATAATATCCTACTCAATAATAAAAAAATCCCGATATAGATTTGTTGCAAGAAAAAAAACTTGCATTTTAGGTTAAACTGTAAATGCTAATTTGGCTCTTTCTGGTTGCATATAAACATCGCGTATTTTGGCTTGGAAATAGGTTAATATAAGAGCTTCCAAATATAGCTCATATTTTGTTTAAATAACATGATATTTCCATTTGCACTTACTTCTAATCTATATTATCAATTTCGAATAGATATTAGACCATTTTCACAATAAACCTTGCGTGAAACATGAGCACTAACAATTTGTACTCGACTTAATTTGACAAATCATCAAATTAGCCACAACAAAAGTTAAGGGGATGGGCAAAAATAATTTCATTAAATTGGAAACAATATTTTAATACTATGGCAGATTGCAGCATTTGAAAATTGATTTTGTTTTCATTTAAATGTAATTTCAACATAATTTCAAGATGTGATTTAAAAACGTTTACATACAGGTTTGAAAATGTATTAATTTAATCAGTTTATAGACCTTGTTTAAAGCAAAAGCAATAAATTGCAAGACTTTAGTTAAATTTTATAAAAAAATAATAGCATTCTGTTAAATGTACGTGCAAAAAATAATGTAAGGTTGGACTGTTCCGCTACTTTATTATAATTAATGAAATGTTAAAAATGTATATGACAAATGCGTAAAACGCAATTTTTTTTTCATTTTATGGAGATAACAGCTTTATTTTTTACATTGGATCTATATAAGCTTACGCAAAAAATCTCGAAAGCAAATTTTCACATTACATTTAAAGAGTTTTAGACTTATTTTATGACTTATTTTTTGACTATATGTTTAAATGTAATGTTATTTATAAATAGTAAAGCTGTGCATATGAACAAAAAAAAAAATACAATTAAAAATGTATTTCTCTGTTAGCATTTCTCTGTGCATTTGAAATTATTCAAAAATAATGCAAAAAGTGTCTCAATCTAAAAGCATTTGGGGATTCATTTAGAAATGCATTTTTTTACATGAGAGGATGTTTTTTTATGAATTTATCAATTCACTTATTCGATGATCTTTGCCTTTCAAATCGAGACATATATAAACTAGTGCTCAGTTGAATGTTCATGCATGCGGCTCATTGTATAAATCTAAAAAATCGCGGCTCCATTTATATCAATGTTCATAAATTAAAGTGAAAACCTTTGATTAATTCGCAGAGTCCGTTATTCCGCACGTTCTCAACTATAAACCCCCGACTCGTCACGGTCTATTAACCGCATTTCCGAGAAACCTTTTGTTTTTTATCCAATTTCCAGAATCGCTGAAAAAATGTACATATATATACAAGTGAGAGTACGCCTTTTGCTAAAGCCAAAAAAGCACAAAGGCGTCTATTATATACATATCAATCGCACTCAATGTGAATAAAAGTGGCAAATAAAGTGAATGTGTATAAAAGGTTTGGTTTGGAACTACATAGGAGAGTGTGAATTAACCTTCTTTGGTGGAAGACGGTGTTTGGACATCGGGTCCCCTATCGTCGTCTACATAACTCCTCGAAGTCCTGAAAAGGGTCGATCTCCTGAGCTTCATCCAGCCCAGAAGACCTGGCCGTCAGAAAAAGCAGACAACAGACACGTAAGCTATAAACAAGTGGATAATATCTCTAACCCAAAACGGACACTTTGGCCCTAAGATATATACAACAAATACAGAGGCATGAAAGCACTCATGACCGCTTGCCCTAAAACTGGATTTTAAATCGATCGCCAATTTCAAATGTCGTAAAGTACGAATCCAGAGTTTAGCGCAACTAATCATTCGTTTTCATATAGGTAAAAAAACACGATTATTAATAATTAAACAATTTCATTAAAGAATTTCTAAAACTTACTAGGACTACAGGATCGATGCACTATGGGGAAATAATACAACAGGAACCAATAACTCAAGATCATAATTATCAAAATGTGGGGGCCTCTTTCTCTAGGTATAAAATTATAAAATCTCAATTCTAAACATCCCATCATTATTAATATAAATATCTCATTCAAATGTATAAATTAATTGTAACTTAATTGAAATAAAAGTTAGCACACTAAACATGTTATTTATAACCAATATCTCTAGACCATTCAGATGGACCAGATGGTAGAGAAGTTAATTAAAATAAAATGTAAAATTTGATTTAGATGATAGTTTATATTTGCATAAAACTTAATATTAAATTATGGTTGATTCTGTCTACTATAATGATAGTTAATTTTAAGTTTAGGGTTTAAAAGGTCATTGAAAGGGCTGAAAAGATGGGCGACGTTTAAATTTTGAATGGTCCTAAAGAAAAAGATGTTAAAATTACCTTCTTATATATATTTTCTTTAAATAAATATAGGATGTACACTGCAAATCAAAAATCTTAAATTAAGATATCAACGAAATATGCTTCTTTATATCACCTGCAACCACTCTTTTCTTAAAATTAGTAGCTTGTTTTAATAAGACATATATTAAACAAAAGAATTGCAAAAAGATCCATCTTAATTTAAATTAAATCATATCATCCAGTTTAGTGGACAGTTTTAAGATGTTTTAATTTGAAGTGTAATCCATCCATATATAGACAATTTAAAATTAATTTTAAGTTATTTTAAATTATTTTAAGTTAAGATAATTGCAGTTTCTTAAAAAGAATTTTCTACGAGTGTTTTCATTTATTAAAAAATCTAATCTGCCCTATTGCATCCACAAAAAAACCTGCAATCCCTTAGGTTCCTTTAAGATTTATAAAACTACATCTTCGGACACTTAGTTTTTTCCCCTCATTAAATTAAACCACGATTGCATTGATTTAAAAAAAGAAAAACTATTCCCAAGTAAGAAATTTCATCCTGAACTTACTGAGCTTGTTGTTTCTCACGGGTACCGATTCATCGATTATTTCCTCATCTTTAAACGGAGCCTCAGTTAGGTCCTCAAAGTTGAGAATGTACATACACACTTCCCCAGCTTCACTTCGTATAGGTGCAATGAGTTGACTGCACAGAAACTTGCTTCCTGCAATAATAAATATTAATTTTCAGTGCCATTCTTAACTGACATAAAAGCAACAAGAGAACACAGTCTTTTGAAAAATTCAATTTGGGAGGCCTTTGGTTATGTTTTTTTTTTTTTTTTTTTTTTTTGGATTTTGCCTGTTGGGATGTGATGCTAACTTACCAATAGCGTCATGTCACTCTCAATTTAGCGTCACGCGTGTACAGATATGGTTTCAGTGAAACACAAGCCTGTCATGTCTCCTTAGATAAATAAGCCCTATTGAGGTTAGTTGCTTCGATTTTATGTCAAGATATCGGTTAACTCGCATATCCTGTTAAAACATGCACGTCCAGGAATTTATTGATGTAACGCAGGTTCTTGTTGGGGATAAACGTGAGCGGAGTGAAACATAAATCTGTTTCCATAGCAGATGATTTCCAAAAAAAAAAAAGAACACAAAATAAATGTATATTTTGTCCCATTTTACAATTTCGTATTTTTATATTTTAAATAGTGCTGATTTAGAAAGTGATATTTTGTGGGCACCCCACCCTACATTTATGCATTATACAGTCGGCTGCAGACTACGATCACATCACGTGAGCTCACGTAATGGCACGTCACGTGTACAAAATGTAGAATGCATTACTTGGAATTGCTTAGCATGGTAGACTCATGTACAGGGCTCAAACAGTCATCATGTCATGCTCCTCACATCTCAAATCTGGCCTCACGTGTCCTGTCTCGTTTTTATTCTTTGGCTCGTCTGCATACTTTGTGACAATCACGTCCTCACGTCCATATTTCGGGTTCAAGTATATTTTCCATTTTTTCTTGTAATAAAATTCCATCGTGCTGTCACTTGTGTGACAGCAGTTTGCTTACTGGATGATAGCACGGTTAAGAATGTGAGCTCATGCGACGTGATGGTATTTTGTAGCCAACTGTACTTTCACTTGCCAAAATGACAACATATAACGCTGGCATTTGGTCAACAACATTAATACTTTTATTCACGTGACAAGAACTCCCAGTATGCATCTTATCAACATATACATATAAAATGAAATGCATTTTATCAGAAATCTTTATGTAAAGTTGACCTAAATGCATGTCAAATTAAAACTCATCCCTGACAACGTTAACATTTCATTCAAATGCAATATTTTTTTCCATGAAGAGATAATTACAAACGACAGAAAATAATCAAAAGTGGTTGATGTTCGCAATATCAAAGAGAAATGGTGCTATCAACTAAATCGGAGAATAATTGGGCATTAATCGATGTTGGCATCATTATAAAATTTACCAACAAAAATAGCAGGAATAAACACGTAAGGGTGTGTCGAATAAATATTATCTCTTGATTAAGAACAGCAGGAGGTAGGGGCAACTAAAACTTAATTTTGAAATGTCAATGGTACACGTTAATTAAGTCACGAAAACTTAGGAAATCAAGGGTACTCCATATGCTAAAACTACATTTTTTTTAATATCATTTTTGCATATTGATCACATCGGTTTTTGCGTAGGTTGATTTTTTCAGATTTTTAGTGCTTCGCTCCTTAATGAAGGGGTATTAAGTGTACATATATATGGGATTATTCAAAGAAAATCTGATCCTATACTCGCAAGAAGGTAGTTAAATATTTTATCTCATGCAATGCAAAAAAAAAAAAGTAAGTGGCACTATTACGTAAATCCAGTAAGGACATTAATATTTGAAAAGATCAAAAAGAAATATGACAAGAGATACAGCACCATGCCTTATTCATGCAAACATCAGTGCTCCATTCCTTAAAGACTGGCAATAGGATAAGATATCAAGTGACAGAAATGAAGTCTATTTTTTATTACTTTAAACTTCTTATATCGCGTTTCAAATTCGTATTAAGAAAACATTATTCGTAGGAAAACCAGATAAGACTGACAGTGTTGCAACAAGGTTAACAAAATAAGGTTATGCTATTCTCCCTACTCTTATTCCAGCCTTGTAAAATATTAGCAAGGGTTACCAAAATATTATTTCAAATCTGTGCAGCCTTTTCAATTTGTTTTTGAATTTGTATTTCCCTTCTAAAACAGTTGTATTCTTAGCAGCTGCGAGTGTATTACACACTAAACAAGGTGGGCTTCGGTATACACTTAAATTCAACCCAATGTTCACCCAATGTTGGTAATGTCCATATAGCACTCCAGCTAGTCTTTAGTTTTATTTGGGTTAAATTTCAACCCATCGTATTTTGTGTATAGATTCACCAAAAGAGTTAAAACGTTCTTCTAGCAACTCATTCGAAATTAATACTTACAAGTTAAGTTTATTGATTATGTGTCCACTCCAGACCACCTTTCAGAGTCCCAACTTTCTAAAACACAATATCCAAAGTCCAAAACTGCGTTTCACGACACTAAAAATTCAACGTCTGCTGGTGTCATCATGCATCATCCGAATGATGAAGACACTGTTTCGACGTCTCTTTTCATTCTGCTAATTTTAAGATGAAGAAGCAGCAGCAGCAAGGATTTCAACATAAAAATTCCATTAGCCACGTGTGCACAAAATGCAACATGGATGCTTTCAAAATTCATCCTGATGGCAAGTTGGTTCAAGTGGACGATAATAGACGATATGCTACGCAGGCCCGCTGTTGCACTGCCTGCAGTATAATTATACCATGTGCCAAAAGCAGCAATTGGCGTCGCAAAATAGACTCCATTCAACTTGAATTCGAGCATATGCTCCCTTTGTTTTTGTTTGCGTTGAAAACACATGTCTGTCTTTTTAAAGAACCCAACATCGTTTAATTGATAGCAATATCATTTTAATTTTCCTGCCTATAAAACTCATGATTTCAAGATTCTCAATCTGATGCTGAATCGTTGAACCCTTCTCATTACCATAAATGAAGCTACCTGGTATACGTCCTTGTACGCAAATGTCTTTAGAGGGTGATAAACTAATAAAAGCTATCGCAAATAGAAAATAGCGATGTTTACATTGCACAAAAAGCAGAATGGCATTATTGACAAGTGCATTGTATAGCAATCCATCCTTGATAGAATAGTGATTTTCAGAAATTCTTCAAGTTTTATAAAAATTTTTGGTTTATCATTGAATAATTCTTGACAGCAGAATTTAAATGATATAGGCTACCGCGCAATCACATTTTAAACATATATTTGAAATTAATAAAACACATTTTAAAATCGTATAAAAATCCATTTTTAAATATTTAAATACCCATACTCAAATTAAGGAGCTTTGTTTCATTATTGACAGTATAAAAATGTGAATTTTGATCAAAATGAAATTCATCCTAAAATTTCAATTTAAAACTTGTTAATATAAAAAAAATGACTGGGGTGGATTTAAAAAACACGTTAGCAATCCCTAACGTCATCAAAACTCGTATTCATTAGAGGGTTTAAGCAGGTGTCACGTCAACTGATTTCCCTTAACGAGAACGCATTGGAAAAACATATACAGTGCTGTCAATGTGGTTAACATTAAGAGAGACGCGCTCAAACCGGCTTTTAGAGAGTTTGATCGCGTCTACCTTAATGCTCCCTTAATGTTAACCACTGTATGCTTTTCCAATGCGTTCTCGCTAAGGTAAATCAGTTGACGGGGCATTAAGGGAGGCGTGTCCAAACCCTCTAATAGAGGGATTGAGCACGCCTCCCTTAATGCTCCCTTAATGCTAACCACATTGACAGCACTGTATGGTTTTCCAATGCGTTCTCGTTAAGGTAAATCAGTTGACGGGGCATTAAGGGAGGCTTGCTCAAACCCGCTATTATCTGTTAAATTACGATAACCGAGAACATGACTTAAATTTATATTCCATGGAATTTAAAACCATACTGGGAAATTAGGGAAGAGGTAGAAAAGTGCACATTTCACGTACTCCCCTGTATTTCAACATTTAATACGTTGCATATTTTATTACAACATGTATTTTTTAAAGAATTTGCTCCAATAAGAGCTAGGCTATGGAGGCCTGCACATATTTAATTAAAAAGATCCTTACCATCTTTCTTATAGTACACCAGCTCCACTTGTTTTTCTTCGTTGGACTGAAGGGCTTCTCTGACTTGTTGGATGGATGCCGGATTGGTCATGGGGCCATTTAGAAACTCGCAAACGCTGGGTTTCTGCATTATTTCCGCTCGGGAATATCCCACCAGATTACAGAAACCATCGTTACAAAATATAATCACGCAGTTTTCCACCAAAGCGTTGGCGATGATGAAATTGCGATCTGAAACGAGAATATGGGAAAACATTTATTATAGCTATATATATACCATGCACATCCGGCCCGCCGATGCATGCACATTGCACAATATCATCCAATATCTTCCTTATCGACTTATGCAATTTTTTTAAAACCAAATATATATAGTTTATTTGTTGGCAAAATCAAATTCTATATACAAGCTGTTTTTATTAGGTTCGCTTCCGATTGGCATTTTTTTTTTACAGTCTCATCATTTTCAGGGTCATAGTCAATTTATTGCTGAGGCATATGTTAAATGTCTTTGCTATATTTGGGTCATTAGGCCTTCAGCACATTCTCATAAAATTTCAGATTAAGTCTTCCCAGAGTCGCAACTTTGACATAACCACAATATAGTTTTATGTTAATACATTTTACAAGTTGTCTATAAAGAAACACATTAAGATAATATAAATTCGTTGAAGCTTTGCATTTTCCAACTGATTTGCAGCAAACGATATTATAACACGATTGAGTTAAATAAAATCTAAATAAACTTGCTTAAAGTTAAGCTTTTGCAGCAGGACTATAATATTAATAAAATTGTGTATTATTAACTTGCTATATAAAGCATTTTCTTAATTGTATTACTGTAATAAATTGTA
This sequence comes from Xestoiulus laeticollis, assembly GCA_034698905.1. NCBI lineage: Eukaryota > Metazoa > Arthropoda > Diplopoda > Julida > Julidae > Xestoiulus > Xestoiulus laeticollis. The sequence goes on from JAQGCC010000733.1 coordinate 23,177, forward strand.
ATCACGTACTAAGAAACATGCACGCAAAAGTTTTTTTGTGCAATATTTTTTGCAAACTTTGGCTACGTTCCATTGAATGTTTCACAAATATTTGCACACATTGTAACAAGAAGCTTGCAAAGATTTGCCTACAATATAGACGACTGTCAAAAACTAATGCGTTTAACCGGAAAAAACAATCCGAAGCAATGAAAAACAAAAAATGTAGCAACATATTCTCTAAGGTGATATTTATACTCTACCAGAATTTAAAAAAAAAGCATTTACAAAAAAAACGAGAAAAATCGATAAATTTTTCTTCAACAATCTGACTCAAAATATTCTTCACTCCAGCATGGGTTTCAACTACATTATACGCTCGATATAACGAACGAATGCCCTATCCCCTTGGCGTTCGTTATAACGAGAGCAAAATGTACACAATAGAACCTGTAATATATTTAATATTCTTGGGACCAGGGGAAATATTATTTAAGACAAGTAATTTTTTAGACAAGGTTCATCTGTAAAAATGATACAGTGTATGCAGCTGAAAAATAGGGAATTTCCCCATTTTTTCAATCCTTATACATGTGTACATGAACAGATGAATCAGTAATTATTTTATATCACGAGAAAAGTTAAATTACCCTGCATTTCCCTGCCATTTTGTTTAAATATTTGATATTTTTGATTCCATGTTTGTTATTTTTTGAAGCTCCATTGTTGATATTCCCTTAAAAAATCATAATAAAAATTATTAATCTGCACTTTATGAAGGTTTACTATTTCTTACATGGGGCTCAAGTCGGGACGGGCACATTTATTACTTTAGAGAGGATAGACTATTATATTACACATGATTATTGTGGACAGGTTCTAAACTATAGTCTGTAGTAGGATTTAATTGAGTATTTTAAAAACCAGTGGTGTATTATTATAATATTACTGAGCAATATCGACAAGGCTAAAATGTGTTGACTGGACCAGCTCATCAACCTTACTTAATTAAGGACAACAACAGCAGAAATTGCACCGATAGTCCCGAATCCCTTTACCTAAATTTGCTTTTCATGTCTCTAAAATGGGAATAGGCCCTAGGCATTCGGTCGCAGCGGGCTTATTGAAAATGTTGTATCGCCGCAATTAACACGTAGTAAAACTCTTGTTTTCAGCACCAAAAGACATGCTGAAAATGTTCATTAGATTAGGTAACAGAATGAACCAGAGCTGCAGCACGTATTCGTAAACTTAGTATAGCAATGTGGGTGTGTTGAAAGGGCGCAAAAATGCATTAAATAAGCAAAAATCGATACTCCTGGAATGACAACTCGCATCGCCTTTTGAAAAAATACAAAAGGTTTCGTGAAATTCCAGTAGGCCAGCTTGACAATTCCCAACCGAGTGACATTTACTGCCATTGTTATTTAAGATTAAACGAAGAATATATAAAACATTCGGTGATTAAGTTGAGAGACAACTTGCTAAAGGTCTCAAACTATTAATTACATATGCAACTTAACGAACCTATTAATTCACTCGCAGCATTCAAACGCTTCACACAAAAGAAAATACGATAATGCCTCCATTTATGATTAGGAATTTCAAAAGTATAATATTCATAGAGCGGTGGAAAATTAATTTCCGAAACGAATGGGAATCAATGAAACGGAATCGTATCTCTCTAGCAGAAAACGTTGGCGTTTAGAAAACTTAATTTGGTTTTGAAAGAAGGAAACGTGTCGTATATCATCAAAATGCACAGTCATTGCAAGAAAATACAATATATATATACACAACACAAAAGGCCGGGGAAAAAATCCGGAGTAGAATTCAAAAGGCAAGTTGGTAGAAAATAAGTCACATCGAAAAGCTTTATGTTTGTCCACATGCAAAAATAATTTTATATAAGCTGCATTTCCGGTATTTTAAAAAATAAATAAATTAGTGCATTATGGAAGACATAAATTGCAAAAGAACATATATAAAATTAAATAAAACATAAAAAAATATACACGAAATAAGGTGCAAACATGCATCTTAATTCCATATTTTAAAACTTGTTGCATTTTAAAATAAGATGCATTAAACAAAAGAAATGCAAAAAATACATCGATTTTAAGTTAAATTTGTGGAGATTTGTAAACAGCATGGTATTAATATAGGTTAGTTGGAAATATAAAGCTGGCTATAGACTACCATCATGTGATGTCACGAGATCACATTTTCAACCGTGATATCGCGCAATAAACAAACTACAATGTACTGTCACTCACGTAACATCACGATGGATTTTTACCACATAGTCCATGGAACATACTTGAACTGCGAAAGTTATGACGTGAGGACGTCATGTCACGAAATCTGTAGAAAACGTGACAGCACGTGCGGACAAGATTTGTGATGTGAGGAGAAAGACGTAATAGTATCGTGAGACAGCTAGGTACAGATCATCATAAGACCATGATTACCAATTCTAAATAATACATTCCACATTTTCATCTCATGACATGAGCGTGCGTGATAGCACGTGAGCTCACGTGACTGATGGTAGTTTGTAGCCAGCTTAACACCCCAGGTAACGGTTAATAATTTATCCTACATTGCAATTGGTATCTGTCTTACTTGAGAAGATATGAAGGTTTTAAACTAGAATAATTTTCTGAAAAATCTAAAACTATTTTCATGTATGACATGATTTTGAAAGTGGGTCATTCCGAGTTTCATATGCAATTAACTTTATTACAACCACATTATTGTTATTGTTATAGCCAGTGATTAAACGGCAAACAGTTCAAACGATTGTTAAAAGTGTCTAGACACACGTATACTATAAGCATATAAGGATAAGAGAAATTTTTCAACTCAAATGTTCTATTCATGTCATCAAAACTTTGTATAAAATGCCAGTGTAACCAAAATGTTTTCGGCATAGTGCCAGGTGCAAGGGACACTAATCGATAAACCATTTCAAAACGCAGGTGACCAATGGAAATGGACATCGCTTGAAGCATTCTTAAAGCAACTATCACCTAGGCTATAGACAGCAATTTTAATCGATATTAATGAGCCTTTAATATTTATTAAAACTCCTAGGGTTTCGGGATAACTTTCTAATCCCATTTCAGATACAATTTTAAAATACAGGTAATTAATGTCTACACGAAAAAAAAAGTTAGGTTAAACGGTAACACATTTTGTTGGGTTTCTGATACTTAACTCAGTTTTTGGGTTAAATTTCTGTGTGTAACCCAAGAATAAGTAAATTGTTATATATGTAACCAATATGTTATATATGTTGGGTTATTTTAGGTTTATAAATAGATGAAAGTTTAATATTATTTTAAGTTGTCTATTTGATCCCATACAAATATAGAAGGCAACTTCGAAAATACTACTATTCAAAATACTCCTACAATTTTTACATATTTTTGTCAAGGAATTTGCTTTTTCCAATTTACTATAAATAAGGTACATGTATAAGGTTTTACGAGATATATTATGATCACTCGGAGAAATTATATAAAACTTGTATTAAGTTATAAAATTATAAATGAATGTCTTTCCAAAAAGGGCATGTGAGCAAACCACCTCACCCTAATCACGTCACTGAATGACATTGAGAATATCCAGCCTTAAATTAACGTATTATTGCGTGACGGCATTTAATTCGACTTTGCCAATAGTTAATTTACTCAATACTTCAATCAATTATCATCCATAAATTCACGAAATGCACTGTCCTGGATAAAACTTGGGTATGAGCACAACATCTGCTATGAATTATTTGCTAAGCCTGCACAGTCCGTGAGAGGTTGATAAAAAACCCTTACCTATTCACTACTTCTCGTGGCCTTTTGTTACGAAAAAAAGTCCATTACAATGGGTGTATGACGAAATTAAGATGCAGACACTACATAGGGTTTGAATGCACATTGCACAAGAGGGCGTTGACTGCTTTTTTGGATAGGGTTATGTGTAACGTGAATGACATCATTGTTTTGGCGCACTTATTGTTTACTCTATGTCCCAGTTGCACTCGAAGGACAGCGGATATTCGTAAAAATACAAAATGCAATAAAATAATAATACAGATGGTACTGTCGGACCCGCCCTCATGAGAGCCATAACGAAAAATTGGCCTATTTCAACAATTGTGCTACAATTGGACGGTGTGTGATGTTCAAGTTGTTGGGACAGTGTCAAAATAAGTTTAGATAGGGAAGTTCCCATATTTCCATATTTAGGAACATTGAAACAATTTTAAAATTTGTCATTGAATTTAACATCGATTAAAAATAACATGTACATGTATGTAGATACTTTCGTATTTCTATATTGTTTATTTTTTTAAAGCAATGCGGCAATATAATTTTTAACTTAAATTAAGCCGGCTACAGACTATCATCCCGTCACGTGAGCTCATGTGATATCACGCACGCGTCACGTAAAAAAATGTAGAATTGTTTAACATGGTCAATGCATACATGTATATGGAGTTGAAACTTATCATGTTCATCACATCACAAATCTGGCCTCACATTTTTCTTTTATGGTTTGTCTACATATTTTGTGACGTTACATTTAATATTTTATTTTTATATTCTGTTGTAAAATTCATCGTGCTGTCACGTGTGTGCCAGTAGGTCCCTAGTTAGTTTATTGCTCGATATCACTGTTAAAAATGTGGGCTGGTGTCATCACATGAGCTCACATGACGTGATGGTAGTCTGTAGCCAGCTTTACATGTAAGTGAATGAAACACCAACCCCATTTTCTATTACAAGTTAGAATGAAATATATTCAAACATACCTCACCATTTCATACTAAAAATTACATCATAATTAAGTTAATACTGTATTTTGCAAAATTTTCATTGTCGTTTTAGTGTATATTTAGTATGATATAAAAAGAAATGTAATTGTAATTACGCGCTGGAATGTGGCTTGCTTCAGTCATTAATTATCCCCATATATTAAAAAAAGTTTGAAGAAGCAGTTAATTATATCATAAAATCCAGTTGCCCTTTACCAATACAATTATAAAGCAAAATAGAAAACGTCACTTTGATATAGCAAAATACTTAAGTAGGCCGCTTAGTATAAAATATGATAATATGTAATTCTGGTGCACTCATATACATTATACAGATTCGCAGTATAATTAAAGCGCTAATCTAAACTCTACCCCATCATGAATGTATGTATTAAGTTTTACCATCGCACCTTATAAATAAAGCAAAATGGATGAGATAAGAGTATAAATTATAACTTATAACAAACGTATTTCATTTCTTGGCTAGGGAGACGTGACGAAAAAACAAGCTCACGCATTTCCTAGCCCAGGTCTAGGGCCTAGAATGCCCCAGGGACAAAATGCTCAAATCCGTTGTCATTTAATTGGCACATTCAGCATTTGAAAACAGCACGGATATGGGCAACGGACCGTGCAGTTTACCATTTGCACAAACAAATGACTTGGGAACTGTTGTTTCGCGTGCCCCCATCACATAATTATAAAATTAAAGATTCATTTTGATCCCCGAATATTAATTAGCGAGTTCGTGCGGAAAAAACAAAAAGTCCCATATCCAAGTTTTTCCTAATTGGTTTTTTCTGAGTCCCAACATTTTTTTTTGTATCAAATTAAGATGGTAAACATATATAGCCCACCCCATATATGATAAGTGAAAATATGCTCGTTACAATTTATTTCCACTATGAAGGCGTTTCCACAGTGTGCATATCAAAATGCACGTTATTGCACTAACAACAACGTTATAACAGGTGTCATTCATCTTTAATGAAAACATTAAGACAAAAGTTTGCATTTAGGCCTGGACAAAACTGCGCTGAATGGAGTTGAGTGAAACACTACGGATTTAAGTTTCAAAATAATGGACAGAGAACAAATGGGGAATTAAGTCAATACATCCACAGTGCAAAACATCTTAAATTTTATGTGGCAAATTTTCAATCCATGTAGTTTTGTGTTTTGCCTTGGCTGAAATTTATAAGCTGAATGCTCCAGTCATTTGATGCTGTCACGTTTTTTATCCATTTTGAATCTATGTTAGTAGGGATATACATGTATTTGATTTTCCTTTGGCCTAAGCCAAGATATATAGCTGAATTATATAACTAAAAGCTTAGACTTGCCAATTTAAAAAAATCAAATTGAGCTTTTGATTAATTGTTACTACGTCTAACAACACTCAAAAACTATTTAAAAGTATACAACAAGCAATAATTTCTCCAATTTAGCTCCACAGCCAACTACATTTTTAAGATTCTGTACAAATGGCTCGTAAAATGTCGTCTAGGAATTCTTGGCACAAAATCAAGCTCACAAATACAAGCTAACAAATACAAACTAACGAAAAAAATAAACATTTTAAACTACTACAAAAAAATCAATTATTTCTTTAAAAAAATTCATCAAATTGTGAAAATATTTGTAAAAAAAACTACAAAAATCTCATCAAACAACGTTGTAAAAAACCTAAAATAGCAAATAGAGGTCAATTTTTTTACTGGTAGCAAATATTTGCATTTAGGTTGTCATAACGTGTCGAAGAAACTCCAGTTACATCCATTAAATCAGAAACCGTCACGCGATTGGCTCATCAGTAGTAGTGACAGGCAAAACAAACAAGAATTATCTATCAGAAGTGAAGGCACCACCGATCACCCACAAACTATATAAATATTGCAGATTAAATAAGACGGGAGTAGTCCTTCTTGCACAACATCATCATTGTTCAAGAGAGTTTGCTTTCCATCTCATAATATAGGCGCTGACAAATTATAGGTACAAGCCTCCTATTTCCTTCTACGAATAAATCAAACTACATTTCATTAATCACAGGCAGCCAGCACTGTCAAAGAAACCTGTTGACGATGTTAGAACTACTGGAATGGATGTATGGAGTTTTTCATCACCCCAATCACTTCAAACTTATTATAATTATTAAACTTTTAATTGAATTACATGTACTTACGATGAAATAAGCTGTGTTGTGTATTAAAAGTTCAGAAGAACAGAAGAACAATTTTTTTGGAACGTGCAGCACGTGCCAATCGCTCCGCACGCGTCAATTGCCCTGCACGTGTTAATATCGCCATGCACGTGCCAGTGTTCTATACTTGAAACATGTTCAATTGGACGCTATACAGATGCATAAATACAGAGTGTCCTCTGTAAACATACATGTAGATATACCTATGTTTTACTAGAATAATACAGGAATCACTGATTTTAGGAAGTGTATCAGCTCTCGATATAACGAACGCCAAAGGAGGAACGCAAAGGAAGAGGATCGAATTGTAGTTCGATAAAAATGGATTTTACTTAACGTTCAATGTTCCTTGTTATAAAATGAAATATTTTTAAATATATTTTGACATGGTCACTGCTCATTTATTTTAATAACAGCGTGTGGTTTGTATGGTGCATTATGTAATCAATTAATTAATTAATGTGTCTTAACCACTATCTCTAACACTAATTATTAGAATCATCCAAATGAAAAAAAAATTCTCCTTTAAGCAATGCAATATATAAGACTTTAAATATGACAAGAATGAAATTAAGGGCACTTGTTTAAATTTTTCTTGATTCAAACATTCAATGCTTAATTAGCCTTATTTCGGTTCAGCATCCAAAGTGGTGTATGGGGCTATCTTAAATGCTACAAAAATGATTTTCTAGGGTAGAATGTGCTGAACTGGAATAACACTACCCCTTAAGGGGGAACTGAACTGCATGTATTGCTATGAGGGAAATTTTGATACATACTTTAAAAAAAATTACTTGTTATAA
>JAQGCC010000734.1:0-30943 GCA_034698905.1 Xestoiulus laeticollis
TTATTTTTGTATTATAACAAGTAGTTTTTTTAAAAGTAGGTTTTAAAATTTCCCCATAGCAAAACATGCAGTTTAGATCTCCTTAAAACCCAACCACGCCATCTATGATGCATTTCAATGGAAAGGAGTAAACCAAAAAAATTGTATCATCAACCCCTTGATTTTACAGGAGTAAAACATTAGCAATTATCCTAGAAAGTATAAAATGAGGCTAATTTCTCAGAAAACCTTCAAAAATATTTAGGCACATTACTAGGCGTGACACCTTATTTGAGATGGCGCCTCCACCCTTGGGTACATGACCTTGTATGACGTCATCGTTGGGACAACGCCTTCTCTGATACCATTGGTGGTTGAAGATCGGAGGCTCGTTTCTGATTGGTGTATTTTAGTGCCGCAAAATGGCGCCGTCAGCCATTGCGTGCAAACAGAGCTTTCGCGGCCATCATAGCACATCACTAACGGCGCCATGTTTTGTTTTGACCGTGAAAAGGTAGTTTGAATTGCAAAGGCTAAAAATTCTCAAGTTCCAAAGATAAATCTCTAAAGTACGAAGATTCCTTAATGATGTACAACGGTACGAACTGGCGATGATACAGGTAAATAAACAAGTGCTGAGATACGGCTATTATCGAGCGCGCTTATAAACAACTCTTCAGGTGGACTGACTGCTTTTTTGTGCCTTAAAAATCTCGACAAACGGCATTGCTTTTGCTTTCATCGTTTTTCCCCATGCTGTTTTTGTACTTTGACACTTTCTCAAAAAGACGAAATTCAAGGAACGTTTTGAAAATGTGTTCATGCTTCGAACCGTCATCATTTGGGTTTGTCTTAAATATTGGAAATAACACTACCGGGGTTTTAAAATCACTACCGTAAACCGATTCAATCAAGAACTATACATTCATTTTTTTATAGAGTGATGTCTTCCTGGTTTGGGTTGCATGCTGTGTTTATTTTTGTTATGTATTGGTATGTTTATGTATCGGTATTTTCATGAACTTTAGCTATACAATGGGGTTTCAAACTTATAGCTTGGAGACCCTAGCTCGTTTTTTAAGAGGGGGAGCCCCCATAAAGGTAGGGCCCCTTTATAAAGGCTAACGTTCACAAAACCTTTTCATAGACTGTTCCAGAACAGTTTTTTTTAGGTTTTGTTACCATTGTGTGTAAAATGACAATAAATGAAAAAAAACTGTCATCTATTTAGATAACGAAATTTTTGTTGGCCTACCTATCAGAATTTGTATCACTACTGCCATCAGTATACAATTGAAAGTTAAGGAAATTAATATTTTTATGGTTTTAAATGCCATTAGTATTTGCTTGTTGGACGTTTTAGGATTTCAAATTTAGATCTGTCATTTTTAGTTACTTGGTAAACCTGATAGTTGATAATAGGCCCAAACCAAATGGGAAAATGTACGTAGGCCCTGAATTTATAATGACAAATTTTAAATGAGATTTAATCCTGAAGCGTTCTAGTTTGTATCGAAATACTCTATATCGTTTCGACCACTGCCACTCCACTTGTACACATGAAATGTTAAGTATGTATGGAAAGTGTAGATGCCTTGATAGACCTTCACTTCCCTACTTCTGACCATGTTAATCACTAGCACATGTCAGGATGTGGTCAAGTGAATAGGCCCTTTGTTGGGAAAAATTCCATCATGCAAATATCTCTATAGAGATTAGAGATGCTAACATCAGTTTTGACTGGTACCAAGTATTTTTATTGTACTTTATTCAAGTTTTGTGTAGAATCTCACTTTGTTTTCATCTAACCTTTAATTAATTTTTCCATAAATCTTTTCTAGCGTATCCCTCTCCAATGATGACGTTCATCTAATCTGATTATGTACGCCATAGATAAATTTTCAAGATGCAGGCTGGAATTGCTACTAAATAATTTATTCGAGTTGTCCCATGAATTCTGAGAAATCATGGAAGAGGTAGGTTGATGACATATTTTTCTATCTGATCGTTTTAAACTAAAATAAATGCTTTAACTTTAAATATTATTTTTAATTCGAAAACAGTGCATTCAGGTTAAGATTGAAATTGGACACAGAGCTAGCCTACGTGCAGTAGCAACTACAGAGGGGTACACCCACGATTGGACGTTATTCGTACGGGGTTCAGAAAACAGCAATATTCAACATTTTGTTGATCGCGTGGTATTTCATCTACATGAAAGTTTTCATAAACCAAAAAGGGGTAAGCATTTGTCATGATCACACACATTTTGGCTCACGTTTGAGTGTTGTCAAGCTGGTGTTAATGGGATTACTAAATTTCACTATTTGTTTTTGTTTTGTAGTGGTTAGAGATCCTCCATATCAAATATCTGAATCTGGCTATGCTGGATTCATGACCAAAATAGAAGTGCATTTTAAAAATAAGGAGGAGCCAAAACGTGTGAACTTCGATTATGATCTCTTTTTACAACTGGATGGACCCCCACTTTCTAAGTTCAGAGTCGAAAAACTTACCTTCAACAACCCAACTGAAGATTTCAAACAAAAAGTATTCCTGGCTGGAGGGGTAAGTCATTTTTGAAATATTGAATTTCTTAAAGTATCACTATAAGTATGCATAGTTGCGCTGTGGAGATTGATCTAGTGGAATATAACATTGTGAGTTTTAAAGGATGTGTACATCAAAACCTGTGAATAGCGCAAACCATTGGGACCAAATCAAAATTTGAGCTATTAGGTGGGATAATGCTATTCGCAGGTTCAGCTAAAACGATAACCATACACACCGTGCCGAGTATGAATTATCGCTATGTCCAGGGTCATCACAATATTGAGGTTTGCTAATTACAGGTTTTGGTGTAGTTGTGGTAATTTTCTGAGCATGCATTTCATGGCAGCATGACTTTTTATCTTTAAAAATCTGGGTCGATGTCATCATACTGACATTTCTGTCTTCATAAACTGAATTCCATGCCATTTTGAAATTGTTTGGGTTCCGTTTTCCCCTTCATTCTATATGACTGGGTGTTGTTCTACCAATCAAGCTGTTTTATATTAATTTATGGTGTAGCGCAGATGTTTCACGGATTTTCAAACACCAAATCTGCATTATTCGGCCAGGTTGTAAAACATGTGTAGTGGATTGTGCTCAAAGGAGTGGGTAGGCTACTCGCTGCTTATGTTATGCAGTGTATGTGCCATATATTGGGAGACTGTTTTATCGTTCCTATAGTAGCCAAATTACTTTATTGCTATTTAGGTATTGCCTGAGCGTAGCATCGGCTTTGAACCCATAGCGCAATCTTGGATAAAATCAAATTGTAAAGTGAGCAAAACATACAAGTCTCAATTCTCAATAATAGCCGCAAGGCTTGAGATATTTGTTTGCATTTCTACATTATGTCTAAGTGTTTTATATATTCATCCATGCTAGGGTGCTCATTTTGGTTTCGTCTGCTCGAGAAAATGCTTTCAGTGATTCTTTTCAGAATGACTTTGAATACTTTCAGAAAATGCATCAGTGCAATTTGGAAATATAGATTGGAAGGTTCAATTTTTTAACACATTGAACTCTTCTTTCATTTATATAAAACTCGAAATGGACTTTGTTGTGTGGACGTTCATTTCTTGTTATGTAGAACAACTTTTTTATGAAAGGCCAAACTTTACAAGAAATTGTTAGTTGAGATGAAATAATAAGAAATTTAACTGTCCACTCTTCTTCTAATCGTGTTGCAAGTATACAAAGAAAAAATGACCTAGAACAGTGTATCAAATGTTTGGTAACAACAACTTACCATCCAATTTTTTTTTTAATTTAGAAAAAGATTTTCGAAAACTTCCATTGAGCGATCTCGTAAACAGCTTTAGATAAGAGAATTCTGCAAGAATATAGATTTTGAATTTTGTTTAACATATTCCAATTGATTGTGCCATGATTTAGTTAACAGATTTCATATAGCTAGGCTACTTACATATGCCATTTTATATATTCATGGTCTAAGAAAAATTATGTACGTCAACGAATAGGATTGGGGTTTTACTATTTGGAAATCCCTAGCACTTGGATACACGTTTGATAGAATAACTATGATTGATTAGATTTTGACGCTAGTTTTCATTCATTATAGCAGTTTATATTTGATTTTCCAGGCCGATAAGCAAAAATTTGTGCTACTCTTTATGCATATCCAATACATTTTGTAGTAAAATAGGGACATCTGTCGTTATTTATATTATGAATAGCTTGACGTTTACTTTATTGACTGTCTCTTTGTCATCATCTTTTGTCAAACTTACTAATATTGATGAGTCAGATATCTGAAACAATATTTGCTTTACGGTAGTTTTGCTGTTTGGACTATTTTATATATTTTCCATCAGGCTTGTTTAATTGACAACATTTACATTGGCTTAGGTGGTGCAAATAAACCAGACATCTTGCAAGCATATGAGCAAATAACAAAGTTGGCCACTTTTTGTTAACCCATTATAGAAATTGTCTGAACAAATTCCGACTGATGGACTACATGTAATTTCAATGTAGACATCTAGTCTTGGTCAAATATACATGTGCTTGCCATTTTAGGGGTTGCTAGAATTGTATTCAATTAGATGTTTTGTAGTTTCGGATGAATTGATGGATAGTTGCTAGTATAAATGTTGTTTGTATGTTCTCCACTATATTTTCTGGCAGGTTATTAAAGCCAACATGTTGCTCTTTTAATACCATGCATTGACATTGAACAGTTGCTGATACGCAACCTAGCTTTCTAAGTAGACACGTGGTTCTCTTAACCGTTGTAATATTCTGATGATACGATACTTTATAGTACTATAAATAAGTGCTTTGCAAAATAAATGCTTGATGGCTAGACCTTGAAACGGAACTCTTGCATGGTAGGCCCTCACTACTTTTTTATCTTTGCATTTTAGCCTGCTATGGTTGCAAATTCAAAGGTTGTAAAGATTACGTTGCTATTTGTAACGTACATGTAACTGGAGATTAGAATTCGTATTTCATACTGTCCTCTGCAGTTCTGCCATGCTCATAACATGCAGTTTTTGCAGGTCATTCGCCAATTAAATGTGCAGTAATATACTTTGAATCTCACTGCTCAATGTATCATATTCTGCATGACGCATTATTGGTAGTAGGCTAGCTAAATCCAGGGCTCCTACATCTATGGTGTAGGCCTATCAGATATTCACAAAATTCGCATTAAGGGATTAAATTTAACTGGACACATAAAATGTGTTTTCAAGAGCAGTGTTCTTCCCAATGACCTTGCTGATGGGTGCACCAAGGCCAGTTGTACGTACTATAAATTGTTTTTAAATTGTTTCGTAAAAGTACGCCAAAACCTGTAAATAACGAACCTCTATATAGGGATGAATCTGAAAGTAGCGATAACTCAGTCGGCACGGTGTGTATGGTCAACAACTTTAGCTGAACCGGCAAATAGCACAACTTTTGGTTTGCGCTATCTCCACAGGTTTTGGTGTATACATGTATAAATTAGTCATAAATTATGTATACATGTACATGTATGACTTAAAACGGCGATTATTGGATGTACTGCGTATTTAATTTTTTGGAGAGAATATGCTCACATTCATTAAGATTACCGTGATTACGGTACTATAAAGGGCTAGGGGCCTCTGCCCTTGGATATATTTTGTAAGTGCTGATAGTGTTCAGTCACTTTTTAATCGAATAGCCCCATCTTTGCTGTTCAACTACATTTGTATGGCTTGTTGTTTTTGCCCTTCGTTTTTTATAACTTTCTTTGAAATGGTAGCTTTTATAGTGTGTGATTTAGTATGGTTTTCTTTATAAGCCGCATTGCGCCCTTAAATTCTACCAATCAAGCCCTTTCAAGTAATTCTCCGTCTGTTTTGAAGGCCAAAGTGTCGTCATTCCATGCATATGGACGATCTGGTAGACTGGTATTAAGTCCTTAGTTTTATTTAGCAATGAAACAACTTTGTTCAATTTCAAGTCATTAACTACACTACTTTCTGGGCATCTAATGATTGAAATTTAATTAGAAAGTAATGAAAGCCATAGGCCTATCCACTATTTGTGTTAGAACTTCATCTTAAAGTTAGCTTTTTCTGGATACAAGACCAAGATTTGAGTTTTTCTTCTCTGTGGTACTAAGGCTAATAAATCGAAAATACACCTACATGTAGCTTTCCATACCTTTTACATGTGCTGTATATACAGCCCATGTACAAAAACTACAGTGTATAAATACGCTAATGAGCTTTCCATCTGCAAAGTCATAGAAGGCTCATGGCAATTCCTGGTAGATATGGGGGCATGGTCTGGCTTAGTAGGCCTAATTGACCTTGGTAATTGAGCTTAAGCAAATGAAGAGGTCATCATTTTAGTATCAGCATTGTATAGGCCAAATGAAATAATTGTCCTTCTTTTTGTGTTATCATCAAAGGAAAGAATGCTGTTTTATTAACTTGTGATGTATTATTGGAAGGTTTTTATCTTTTATACATGTACATGTACATACAACTGATAGCTAGATTTCGAGGTAATTTTTCTTTCAGCAAAAAGGATACTTTTGTAGCATTATGAAACGACCTTCAATTGATGGCATTTTAAAATCCCATCAAAATCTTTTTAAAAGTAATGAAACATGAAATAAAATAAACCTTGAGTTTATTATGCCATTTTACAGCTGAGTGGAAAGATTTCTGGAAGCTGGTGACAAACAAGGATATTTTGATGTAAAGAACTTGTTTACTTATTCTTTGATTAAGTTGTCAGATAGTTTACTTTACAAATACCATGGTAAGAAATCCCTGAACTCCCATTGAACTGAACTTATGCATAGTTCTTCATTCCTTACTAAGTTGAGGTCAAATTTTTTTTTAACAAATTGTTTTGTCTCAATTGTAAAATTGGTAGGAAATGAAGTTGTACGATTTTTACCAATTTTTTTGGAATACATAACGAGTTTTAAGCTGTCAAAGCCATCATTGATTCTTCTGAATATTTTTTAAATAGCAAGGGAGTATTAATGAGAATTTTTGAGAAGGGTTTAACATAAGCATTAAAATACGAGGTGACAGAATGTTAGAAAATACAGAAATTCTTTTAGATAAGGGTGTTAAGTAGTCCAGTTTCCATGGCTTCGTGGTGTATTGATAACTTAATGTAAACGGTATAGAATGTGGGTCAATAAACCTATGGTTACACAATAAGTTACCCATATATTTTGCAATTCCTGGAATTTTGTTTTCTAAATAAATTTGTAATCTTTGTAAATTATGCTCTAGTATTCTCATGCATGTACAGGTATGCATTTAATAAGAACAGTGCCGCCATATTGGAATGGCGCAATTGTTCATTAAATTCTATTTGTTCATAATCGAATAATGATAACAGCTCTCTGCCATTAATTTCCACAAAAATATTTCCGAAAATGCCATTAACTTAATCCATTGCAGTAAACTTTCCCTTTTTTAAATTGAAAAAATGTGAAATGGTGTAATCGAGCCGCCATTTTGTTTAGTTTTTTCCCCACCAAATGTTCAGGTCGAATGCACTTATAGGCTCAATTAGGATGATAGTGGAGGGGGGGAAAGTATGAAATTCATTGGTCGTAATTTATACACTTTCTCAAAAGTATTTTTCAAACCTGTTTTCTACTTGAATTTGTTTATTTGGGAGGGGAGATTTTGTGACGCTCTGGCTTCAGGAGCCCTTAGTTTTTGGCATGTTCGTGATGTTGTGAACGTGGGAAAAAGACAAAATTGGTTTCGATTTTTTCAGCTGATTAACCAATTTTAAAGTGTTGACGTGGGCCTGAATAAACTATGAACCTGGTCCTTAATTAAGGCCACCATCGAGGTAATTAAGCACGCTGGCCCCTACACATACACACGTTGTAAATTATCCCGCCAACAGATGTCAGACTTGCTTTTTTTAAGGGGCTGGTGTAGCCCGGGAGCATTCGGCTCTCCAAATGGGGCCAACCACTTTTAATGCAAGCATAATGCCTTGGATTAAATTCCTTCGGTCCAACCTACCTACGCTCCATTCAATGACCCCTTGCAGATTTTTCAACTACGTGGCAGGCTTGCATTTTTGGATGCTACGTCACCCACCCTTAAAGCATGCTCGGGGAGGGCCCACGTACTGTAATCTTCTCTGGGGCCCAAGCACGGTTTTTTAGCATTTTGACCACGGATTTCATTCCCAAAGTTTTCTGACGTGAAACCTGTTTGTGTTTTTTTTTTTTTTTTTTTTTTTTTTTCCTACAAATACTTTGCTCACTCTACTCTCGTTATCTACCTGTTCGTCCTGTTTACCGTGCTTGAGTTGGCATGACACTTCGTGCTATGCAATTTTTTTTTTTTTCTACCTTAACGTTTTGAACGATTTTTTGTTGTGAGGGGCTGTGGCATTACATGGCAATCCTCCTCCTATACTACTAGCTACCTACCTGTTCGCTATCTTTTGTTGAGCCTAGCCTATTTCATTGCGGGCTTTGCTCCTGATAGAGGCTTTTTTTTATTTTCAACAAAGTCCGGTCGTCCAATTGGAAATTCGTTTTTTTTTTTTTTTCTTATCGATAATATCGCGTAATTTTTGTTACGTTTGCGGATGACGTCTAGGCCGTGTATGATTTATCGGCAATGGGAAATTGAAACCACTTTTTGGCTCTTCCCCAACATACACGACAAGGATGGTTTCAGCTGCATAGCCGCCTTGTTAGAGACTAACATCAGCTGGCGAATCAGGTTGTGTAGGCCTACGGCTAGTCCTCGTTTAAAATGTGCGGAACAGGGTTGCCAGAGGTCTAGTGGTTTCGCTCCATGGATGATGGTGGTGGTGCTGCTGCTACTTTGGAAGGTAGAAGGTATACCATTATGCTTGCGTGAAACTTGGACTTTTTGGCCCCATGGCGCCAGTTCTTAATGCCAACTTATGATGTCTCAATGGTCCAAGATGATGGTCGTGAAAAATACGTTCGCCCATCCTATGATGTATCGTGGCTATTCGCAGGTTAGTTTCAAACCCGTGGTTTTACGGACCTTTCAAAACCACTTTTGTAACATATGGTTGGTGGCATATATAAACTTTTTTGTTATACTGGACTGCATGTACACGCATATTTTCTTGGTTAAAAATTCGCGAGAATCGAGGAATGAATAGGAATTTTAGGCCACGTCAAAAGATCCTTTTTCAAAAAAAATTTTAGTTTTTTCTCCCCCTGACTGCAAACCACCCCAAGACAAAGTTGTCATGTTGGGAGTTGATGGTATGTTCATTGTTTTACAATGTTGAGTGAGTAGGGGTTTATTTGTAAGTTTCGATGAGTTTGAATGACTAAAAAAATATGTAGACGTGTTTATGTGTTACTTAAAGCTTTATTTCAAATTTTAACGAGTAGGGAAAAATTTAAAATACATGTATATGACGAC
Organism: Xestoiulus laeticollis; assembly: GCA_034698905.1. Lineage (NCBI taxonomy): Eukaryota > Metazoa > Arthropoda > Diplopoda > Julida > Julidae > Xestoiulus > Xestoiulus laeticollis. Next base: position 9,432 of record JAQGCC010000734.1, read on the forward strand.
TAATACATGTATGTGTAAAGACTAATATGTGGATAGGTTACTTGAGTGTCTAGGGCGCTTGACTGAAAGTTTCGATAAGTACCGGGAAAAAAAATATGCAGACGAGACGTATGTAGCCTATGTGTGTAGGACTTAAAATTTTAATGAGCAGGATAAAATTACAGGAAAAAATTTAAAATATACGTTGACTATTGTGGTTAGGTTACTTGTGTGTATAGGCTTTATTAGAAGTTTCTATGAGTTTAAATGACTGCAACGGGAAAATGTGTACCGTATAGTCTAGTATGGAACTAATCTGTCTAGACCTTTATTAGAAAAAATGAAAAAAAAATACGTGTAGACTAATGTGGATTCGATTTTGGGGTATTGAATAGTACAGTACAATGTTTTTTGTCCATTCCCAATTATTTGTACCATAATATCCTAATTTGAATGAGCTGCTGTAATAGAAAAAAATGGGAAAAAATATTAAAGGCTGACGTGGTTTGTATTATGGGATTTAGACTGCATTGCAATGTGTTTTTTTTTTTTATTTGCAATTTATTTCCAATGATTTGTACACGTCCGAAATAGGTATTTTAATTGAATTGACCAAAAAAAAAACGGGTTTTCTATTCTTCGTGCTCCACGTAAAGTGCAATATGTAACTGTATAACTGTATAATGTCTGGTTGTGTACGAGTTGCTTTTTCCTTGAAATGACATTTTTCAAAATTTCTAAGAATGTACATTGTATTTTATTTGCATTAATTTCGCTGTTCTGCATACTTAGTAGTAGCACGTATACGTGTATATGCAACGTTGCATTATTTGGCGAGTGCATGGGTAGTTTTTTTGAGTGATTTTCTAGGCTTCCCACACCATTTTTTTTTTGGTCGTGTGGCATGACGTATTTATAGCCTATAAAATCCTGAAAGGCTTTGTAACGTTTTTAAGTTGGTAATAGTGGGAACTGGAAGTAGTTCGAATTTGTCGTTTTTTAATACTGTCATATCCTGCTTTGCTGATTTCTGCTTAATGCTCCGGCCTTTTTCGGGAAGGGCAATGCGGAATAGAATTCAGAAAATGGACATGTACATGTAACAAAGTTTTTCGAGTATGTTTACTGTATGTATAATAGTTGAATGTCGTTTTATACCATGTTTTCGTTGCTGCACTACTAGCTGCGTGAGCCCAAAGTTATCTGCGTGTGGCAGACCTGTGATATAGGCGCTTGATTGACAAAACGAATTTTGCAATGGTAATAGGTTGGTAATTTTGGATAAATGGTGTGGTGATAGGATCAGGTATTTTGTCATGAGTAAACGATATATCCTAATTTATTCCTGGCATTAACTCAACCGAAAACAGTTTATATGGAATTCATTGGGTGGGGGGGGAGTGACTTTATGACGTCACGTGCAGATTAAAAGCTATATCTGTTATTATATTAGGTATATAATGCGATAACGTGATGTTGATTAAGAAAAAAAAACACCACGACATTTTCTACCAGAAACGTTTGGGCCACGTTGTTTTCCCATTAATGTGAAGTTGCCATAGCGTTAGTTTTGTTTTGGTGTTTTTAGGCCCGTTAAATTCAGTTTTTAGGCTAGTTTATTATGTTTTCAAACTGGATTCATGACGTCATTTATTGCTGGATTCTAGACGTGTTGTAAAACATGGTTGCAGTTTTTACACATTGTATCGTTTATTTATTGAGCTTGTTTAACTACCCTTTATTCCAATACTTTCCATGAACACTTGTTGTAGACCACTTTTTGTCTTCAATCCTTATTGGATGAAGGTTTTAGTTGTCTTTAGCGAAATTTTCTACCATTTACCCACCAGTTACTTTTCAGTATTTGGACTAACAGGATCTACAGTGAGTCAAAAGCAGAAGAACATTCAGTGTGCCAGCACAAATGCAGTCCATCCCTAAATTCCTCAAGGTGACCAGCCAGTTTCTCACATGGACGTTTTCCCCCACCCCTATGTCGGATATTTGGATGTGGGGAAACGTCCTGGTGAGCAACTGTCCCAGAAGCATGTCTTAAATGCTCGTATTTTGTCCACACCCTGCATGCATATTTGTTAAGACGGTGAAAGAACTAGTACGTTGCACTCGATACATCCTTGTTCAGCGACTTTGGCACAGCTCTTTCAAGTATTGCCTTATTATATCAATGACAGACTTATAATTACTCGGGTCTATTATTTGTTAGATTAATTTGCTCTAGACCTTGTATCGCTGCAGAACCTATCCTGGCATGTGACTGTGTCACTGTGTGTCTTGGCCCAAGGGTGCATGTACAACTTCTTAAAAGCCTCGCAGCAAGCGTCTAAGAAATGAACAAATTGGTTCAATTACCAGAAGGGTTTCATCCAATTTGTCGAAAATGTCATTGGAAAAAAAAAGGTGAATCAAACAAGTGGGTCGAGCATTTCCATTGGCCAAGATCCTGGATTTTTTAATGTCCACGATTTTCGTCACGGGCAATGCAGTTGGAATTAATAACCGATATCCGGTATCCCTTTGGCAACAAGTCGCTTCTGGCCATATGTATAACGTATAGTTGGCAGTAATGCACGTTGCACAATTCTGGTGGTTTTTATTTAAGGTGGGCCAGGTGCTCGGAGGTTTTTTTTTTAACGAAAGTTGGGAAGTGTGTGTACCTGGAAAATCTCGTATGGTTTTGCAGTGCCTCTCCAGGTGTTCAGAAAGTTTGACTGGGAAAGCCTGTTTGTGCTCGAATGGCCAGGGGCGAACCATCATGAAAAGTCAACAGCCTGAACACCGCTATTTCGCATCGTCCTATTAACATCACTTGGCTCCCAAAAGCTATTTTAGCGAGGTGATGGCGAGGAAGCTTTGAAAATCTCTTCAATGGCGACTAGGCTAAACATTCGGGGCACGGTTTGGGACCAGGGTACAGGGATCTCACAGACCACGAGTCAGGGACATGCAGTACGAAGATTACTGTGAATACTGACCAGTTCTTGGCTATCGCACAAGTGAAGAGTTGGCTTAAATTCCCATTTTAAGTAAATATAAATTGACATTTTTTTTACAAAGAAATTTGTCTATTCGTGCAGCTGTTTAATGGTGGGAGTATTCACAAAACCTCCTAATTAAAAACTTGTGCTAATTAGTTATGATTTTTAAGTCGGATATGACAAGGAATAACTGTTTTAATGGTAGTTTGTGTTAAGAGGAAATCACGGTGTCAATCTCAACATCTAAAGAAATGGGGAGTTTGTCTCCAAACTCATTCTAAGTAACTAAAAATTGACATTTTTTCACTTTTTTTAATCAAATGGTTAAATAGTTTAATAAAAAATTAACTGTTTATTGGTTGGAATATTCATAACCTCTTAAGAGGGTTGCATACCAGAATAATACTTTTTTTTTCTAAACTGTTGTTATATTTCATTTTGAAAAGTGTTAGGATCAAATGGAATGATTCAGGACCTAGCATAAATATTGTATTATTTGTTTAAATTTTTTTTGTTTATTTATAAAAATATTCGATTTCATATGAATATGTCTGAAAAGCTTCTCGTTGCAGAGGGTCTGGTAAACCATATATACTTATACATAAACAACAAATTATATAATATTTATGCGCTAGGTCCTAGTCCATTCCATTTGTTCCGAACAGTTTCCAAAATGTAGTTATGAAATAAAACGGGAAATTACTTTAATAGTAGTTTGTGAATTACCAAGATGAAGTCATGGTGGTCATTTGCAAGACATTGTCATAAAACAGCTTCTGTTAGCCTTGAGACAAGAAGATGTAATGTTCAGTTGTCTGGAATAGTCAGGGAAGTTGAAAATTTCCTTTCTGTGGGGTAACGGGTTCATGACCTATAATCGCTCCTCAACGCGTGCCTACTGAATTATCTGCATTTTAATTTAATATCTTGCAGCGTTGGAATTCGCCTTTCTTGTTTCGGCAGAACGGGATATTTGAATATTTCACGGTGACGGCCATAAACCTCCTTCTAAACACTATACTGTTATTCAAGGAATTCCTATAACTCTTAGATTTGCCATGTCTTTGTTCTTTTCCATTTTTTTTTGAGTCTTTGCCCCATTATGGCGAACTTTTTTTTTTCTCCAGTTTTTTATGAATGTTGCGTGAATATGTTACAAAATGTGGTTGCACTTCATATATCACATTCAAAATTTTGATCGTTCTGAATGGTCTGGGAACATGGCTCTTTGCAATGCTGGTCTCCATTTTTAGCAAATGAATATAGGAGTGTTGTATAGGCTACATTTTGCTGAATTGACATGCCTGACTTGATTTGTCAATCGCATTAAATAAATGATAATGTCGACAGCTGTTTTGCTTTCAATTAAAGGTCAGTGAAGATACGAGGTACAAGACTCTACCATCGTTCTGCATTTAATCTAAAGCCCTATTCATTTTTTTACAATCGATATGCACTTTACCATGGCGTGTTTTTTTTTACCTATGCTTTATGCAACATTTCAGTTTATCAGAGATCAGTTTGTACCGATAAAACAATACGGCCTTCCTACCTATAAGCTGTCTTATCGAACGTTCACAATTGGGACAGTGACGTGCATTTTAAGATGTTATCGCTACAATTTGACCATTGTAGTTCAACGATTTTCTGTAAACACCTGTTGTGCGTCTATCGTTATCTTAGATAGTTCGATCGATATATGGAAAATTATATTCTGTGCTATATAGTTTTCAGTCATTGGAAGCCAAGTTTTGTACGTTTGCAATTGAACGTTTTGCACTGTGGTAAACTCAACGTCCCTATATTTACCATTAGGGCTTTTCAGCCCTGCAATGAACGTACAGCATACATAGTATTGCCATAACTGACAATTTACCATTGCTGGACGTGTTTCGTATCAAACAAACAAAAATATTCTGAAATTGATCGAATTTGGCTTGGTCGAAGGACGTATTTCTAATAAGTTTATCGGTTTGTTTTTTGTTAATCGAAACGTATCAAATTAATTCTCGTTGCATCTGTATACTGTTGCATCGAAACGAAAATGTGATGTACAAACAGTTTATGTAAGCTATCACAGACAGTATCATTAGCCAAAGTATTGGGTCGGTATAATAGCTTTTGGAAAAACAGCAAATGATAGCTGTTCACGTTTTGTTGTTAGGGTTGTTAAATATATCAGCAGTTGTATAATAATGCAGTTTCAGAGTAATTTTGCCAAAGATAGTTGTGTAACAAAATAGGCGTTTTCTTTCCAATATTGCATGCAATATCGATTTTCAATGGCATTGTTAACACATAGGTTGTAATCAAACAACGAAAGCATATTATTTCCATTCAAAAATAAATATTTAAATGCAGATCATGGTGAATAAAATTGACAACATTACTGGGTTTCCAATTTTTTTTTATCGAGTCACTCGGAGTGCAATTGTGTTATGTATATACATTTTGTCACCGAGCTCAAACTGAAATATCCAGAATTGGCACTTGTAGTCAGAAGTCATGGCATCTAAGAAGAAACTTCTATACCATTGCCAGGTGTGTGACTCCAGAACGCAAGTAGCATAACCTTCTTCTTCTGGACCATTCAATGTTCTGGGTTTTCAAGCATGTCCTATGTTCAATTTCTATGCATCAGAGCTAAGCTTTTTCATTTTTTTTTTCCGAATAGGGTGGTTTCCCCTCCCCCCAACAACAACTATGGAAATGGCTTTTGGATGAAACCTTGCACAGATTTTGTCCTGTGAACGTGGTAGCTTAGCAATAGTTTTATTTGTATTTATGAAAGCGTATGCAAAAGCATACATGAATGGACAATATTTTGAATGCAGTGAATAAGGTTTCAATACAGGCTTGCCCAGGCATGATTCACCAATGGGGAAGAGCATCAAAGAATATGGGGCGAGTTTTCCCTGCCAAAACATATTGTGCTTTTTGTATTGCTGATACAGGAATTTGGTTGCCTAGGCACCAACAGCCTTTTATGCAAAATATTTGTCGGATCAATTTTGTAGGTTCTGGGCATCAAAACGTGGAACCTAACAATCCGGATTTTACTAGCGAGAGGGTTCTGGGGGATTATTTCCATAGGACTAAACTGATTCTGGATAGATTTGAAAAAAAAAAGATTTGCCAGTGTTAATCAGTGATGACTAAATGGGAACGATGGTGACTTATAAGTTTTTTTTCACAAATCTTTACATTTTGGCTAGTTTTGCTCTCATTTTTCTGTTGGCCGAGCATTCCATTGCTGGCACAGACCAGCAAGAAGGAAATTGGGGCACATTCTCACCGGTATATTGCTCCAGCGATTTTCCATTTCCAGATGCACTGAAGCATGTATCGCTAATGCTACCTGGGCGATTAAGAACTATCAGGTTGGAACCAAATTTAGTAAAGCAGCCGTTTTTCAACTTTCCAAGAGTTGTTTGAAAGGCATCTTGTGTGAAATATTGACGATGTTATATGCCGTGCCTTGCATGAACAAATTTGCAAACAAATGGGAGAAAGGTTTTTTTAGGCAAGCGTGAAATAATAATGGGGTGATGGGAAAAGAAATCTTTTTGCCTTTTAAGGCAATTTCTAATGGCCTTTCATTACTTTTTAAAAGTGTAAATTTTTGGATTCACTCGGCTATTCACGGCAAGCCGAGTCTTTGTTGGCTTATAAGGTGCTTCACTTTTGTGCACCTAAGCTGGTGAATCCGAAAGTGCACTACCCATTTCAATTTTCAGGGAGTAAAGGGACCATTGGGTTCCATAAAGGATTTTTAAACATATTTTGTGAATAAATAAGTAAAAGCCGGTTATTGCCGCTTTCATTGGAAATAATCCGGAGTGGGAGGAAAATGAACATTTTTCACTGGCTGTTGTGGAACACTTTTGTAATAGTTTTGTTTGTTCTTGTGGTTCAGGTTGGAATTCTTGGCTCAGACGGTGGATTGAATCCACTGCAGAAACCATCTCCAAGTTCAAACTCTCACTGCTCCACGCAATCCAAACCAACAAAGCATTACTCGGAAGCGATAAAAGCACCGAAATCTTCCACAATTGCCGCCACCTCTGTGCCATCCGTAAACACAACGCCAAGTAACACAAAGGTAACCACCACATTTTATATATCAAGTGTTATTTTTATCGTTTTAAGGGTAGCGTGGCATGACAATTAATTCTCTCTCGTGCTGATTTGTTGTTATCAGGAAATAAAAAGCACACCTGCTTTGCAACCTCCCCAGTCATTTGTGGATTTATTTGGACAGCCCATCAAAGCGAATAAGGCATCACCTGATAACCAAAAAGTAAAGGTGAGTAATTTCTGCTTACGGTAATACCCCTAGCCGTAGGTTAACAATAGAGGGATTGTGCACGCCTCCCTTAATGTTAACCACATTGACAGCACTGTATGTTTTTCCAATGCGTTCTCGTTAAGGTAAATCAGTTGACGGGGCATTAATAAGGGAGGCGTGCTCAATCCCTCTAATTATGCTGTACCCATTGTGTCGAGGATAACCGAGAAAGAGGCTGTGACTCATTCTTTACCAAAAAAAGTTTCGCGAACGATGCAGTATTGGTAATACTAAACCATATGGGACCAAACACTGTCGGATTATCAAAAAACGGCGGATTAGCAGAACAGATTGCGGATATATTTTGTAATAGATAAGATTGTTTGTTTTCTCACCTATTGCATATTGTTTAGCTTAAAAAAATCTGTATTGCTCATTGGTTTTGTAACATTAAACACTTTTGCAAACACTCACTTTCATTAGAGCCGAAATTTAAAAAAAAATGTCGGATTATCACAGGGTCGGATTACTGAGACTGCATTGTGCATTTTAAAAACTAATCGTTTTTTTTTTTTTTTTTTTTTTGTGCTGAACGTTCAATCATTTTACTTGGTTTTCTTTCAATTTTTAGGACTTGCATTCCAAGAATTCCAAGAACAAGCCACCAACTGCAGGTTCATTTTCCAATGAACAGTCTTTCAACATAACCAAAGACTCAAAATCAAGTTTGTCTAAAGAAACCAAAGACCCGAAGGACTCTAAAAAAGAGAAAAGCGCAATAAAGAGACCGCAGTCACCTTTCTTGCCAACGAGTGAGTCTTCGCAAGGGAAGAAAAAGAAAATTGTTTCCTCCTCAAATTCATCTTCCAAGTCCAAAGATGGCAAGGATAGGAAAAAAAGCGAGAAAAAGAGTTCGTCCAAGGAAAAGGAGAAGAGGGAAAAGCGGGAAAAACATAAACACGGCAATGACGGTGGTGCTTCGAAATTTTCTGCAGCCGAGTGGAAAACCTCGGAGATGAAGATGGTAAAGATGGAAATGGACGTTAATGCGCAACCTGTGAAAAAATCCAAGCATCCTCCTCCCACTTCGCCTTCAGTGTCGATCAGTTCTGCGAGTAGCGAAAACACAAAGTCGTCGAGGTCATTTAAGGTATCGACGCCTTCGCCGCAACATATAGACGAAAGCTACGAACCAGAATGTCCGAGTCCAAGTTCGAGCATTAGTTTATCTCCAGCACACAATAACAGAGGCCACGGTCCTCTTGGAGCCCTAATTGCAGCGTACGAAGAGGGCGACGTCCTTTCCCCAATGTCCAGCGATTCTGCAGACAGTCCCTCTCATCCGATGCAAGAAGAAGAACAAACCGTGCCGGACATTCACATGCAACAGCATATTTCAATGCCGCAGTCTCCTCCTTCCCCTCCCAACCCGCCTACTCCCGTGGTCTTGGAAAAAACCGAAAAAGTCAAAGTGAAAGAGGAAAACTCGGTGAGCAGGGATGAGAAACTGTCTTTGAGTAAAGATAAAACGAAAAAGAGTGGGAACAAAAGCGACAAATTGCCATCGAACGGTCCCACCAAGAAAATATGCAAAACGCCGAATAAAGAACATGTTTCGCGCGAAGCCACGCCGGAGAAAATGTCGGAAGAATACACCACCGAGTTGATGGAACTTCAGCGGCAGATTATGACTTTAAGCAATCGCCAGCATCTCCAGCAAATCGTAAACGTGATCGAGGAGACTGGACTTTACAAGGTGACGAACACTACCTTCGATTTCGATCTGTGCAGGCTCGACAGGGGAACTGTGATAAAACTGCAGAACTGTTTGGCGGCTGTTTTATGAGTGGGCCACGGTGAAATTTTGTTTTTAGCATCATCGGACAACGTGTAAATACTTCCATTTGGTAGCTATGGCAATCGTAGTTAATTATCGAGTGCCGTTTAAGGTACGCGGCGAGTTCATCGGATCCTTCTAGCTTCCACGAGCTGTCTTACTTAAGTTTGCCACAGAATCTCTCTGCGACATTGGACTGGTGGCATAGTTGTTTCCAGGCATATTTCGAGATCGGTCGCAATCGTGCTTCCACATTGCAAATTTTCCTCTTCATTTATCTAAAGCCGGCCACACACGAGGCAATTTTTTGTCCGAAACAAATTCTAGAAATAAAATTTCTTGGAATTTCGGCGTGTGTGTCGAAATGAAAATTTCTCGCCTGGAAATTGCAATTTATTTCCAGAATGGAATAATAATTTATTTCAGTTTCCCGACCAATCAAGAATCAGGAAAATCTCACGTGCATGTCACTAAATTACATTTTCCGATTTCCGTATCGATCTGTGCTGTCGATATAGGGATAATTTCAGGATATTGATAGGGAATTTCGAAATTTGTTGCTTCATGTGCGTGGAATAAATTGCCGGGAAATTTGAAGCAATTTATTTCGGCCGATAAATTGCCTCGTGTGTGGCCGGCTTTAGGGCCCTTTCACACGGAGCGATTTGTGTAACCGCGAGACGCCTCAAACGGTTTCATTTTAATTTTACCACGAAATAGCAGTTCAATAAATTTATAAATAAAATGGCGCGTCGTGGCTACACAAATCGCTCCGGGTAAAAGGGCCCTTGCCCTGACGTAATTATTTAAAGAACATCCCTTGGAAGGTTACAGTCGTTTTTTAATTTGGATTTCTGTAAAAGATGTTGTTCTGATCATGAAAAATTGCCTAGAAACAAATGTGGAAACCCGTGACGATTACTAATCATGTTAGCCAATTCAGGCCCCAAACACTGTCTCCCAAATTCCATGTGAAAAAGCATTTAAGTCAGCTGCATTTTACCTAACTTTTGATTCGCTTACTTTAGCCTATCGTGCCTTTCGTAGAACTCTTTTGACGATTATCGTTTGATGCCCACCAGGTGATAAACAACACCAATGGATGCATTTTATCAAAAAAGCCTTCATGGCCGTTTTCACATTCATTGTACAAGCTCCAGTTAGATATTAAATAATCGTATGGGGATCACAAATTGAATGTTCACTAGTCACGATACAATCATGTGCATCTAAATGACCAAGATTAACTTTGGAATTTGCACTGTTAAAATGCTTCTTGCCAACAATAATACGAGATTATTTTTCTTAGTTTTTAAGAAGTTTGAGGCGAACTCGTGGTTAAAAAACTGAAAGAAAAACTGCATGCATTTTTAAACTAGGACTGTACAAAAAAGGGTTATTATCACTATTTGATAGAATACAAATAGTGTACACATTACATTTAGGTCTACCGATGCCATTCAAAATTTCAAATTTAAGCAATAATTATGCATAGCAGGTTGAATATGCAGAAACGGATGTCATTTGAATACTTTGTATTCAGCCCCGAATCGAATGTTTGGTACAGTCCTAAGTTAAACAAAAATTGGGTTTATATTTCACATTGTTTGTTACTATGTTTTCACCCCTAAATTCATGTTTATTGCAATCCATAGCCAAGTGTTCATTTCACATTAAAAAATTATATTGAGTAATCAAGATAAATGATTTTGTGAACCTCATTGGCTGTTTTGTCTATTAAAAGTTCACGATCTTGGATATAGAAAATCATCAGATTATGTAAAGAGCTCTTTTTATTTCATTGAAAGCTTTGAATTAATTTATTGCTCCCAACTGTATTCATACAAAGCTTTTTTGCTAAATTCATTCATGAAAGTGCATAATCAATTGCAGACCAGTAATAAATGGTCTTCTATTTTATTAGACAGTTCGAATTGATTGTTTTTCTACAAGCTATATTTATTAGGTTAAAGGAAGATTTACTGACTTATCAAATTCTAAGATGGAAACGTGATTAGCAGTAGGAATATTCTGACATTAGCTTTGCAGGTCTAGCATGTAAGTAACACGTAACTCGTTTGACAATTTTAAAGGTTGTAAAAGAATATATAGAAGTGTTGTTTTTCTAGTTTACGATGCGAGGTTTTGGAGTGCTCATTATTTTCAGATCAGTAAAAAGTGCAGGTAAACGCATAATTTTTTTAATTGCTTTATTGTTTCTTAAAAGACAACACTGCATAACAAAATTATTCAAGCTTGGCATTAAATTTAACTTTATATATATATTCCCACGTCGGCACTCCATAGGGTTGCTTGAAATCCTTATTTGAATAAAAGCGCTTGAATTTGCGACACGTTTCTTTCCAAACCAAATCGTTATCGGCATGTTCGACCGATTGTAGATATGGTGTCATGTTAACGCCTTCTCTTTCCTGGGGAGCATTGGCCATGAATTTGATGAAAAGTTTGACCACTTCATCATTGTAGCCTACTACTTTCCCATTTTCAATGCTATCGAATAGTTTCATTTCTTTCGTCGTCCAGCAAACGTTATGGTGTTTCTTGGCGTACAAGTCCTCATTCAAACACATTGCGTTGAGTTGGTACGCATAAAATGACCAGTCCTTCCCGTTGGTAAGTATAGTTTGAGTTGTTAATGGATAAGTAAGTTCCTGATATACTGTAAACCCTGCAATTATATTTGAATCACATTTAGCAATTGATGTGAAAATAAGGCAAGCCCAAAGCAAGTAATTTCTCTACCTTTCATGTGTGCAGCAGCAACCAGCGCACCGAAAGAAGCAATGACACCAGAAATGTCCAATGCGTTTTCAACATAATCCTCTCCAAATGCTTTGGCAATTGATCGCAGCCTATGAGAAGTGAATACTGACAACGATTCAAATCCATATGGATTGCCAAACCAAAATCCTGGATGAGAAGAAAATAAACGGGAGTTAAAAGAATGAATATTTAAAAAGCACGTAAAACCAATATGATTAGGCTACCTGGAACATTTGTGGGACATCTTAATGGGTGAGCCAAACCTGTGTATTTAGTTTGTAGTTTATATTCTGGGCCATTGTAAGTGGCACACAACGAGTCATCCTTGTCCACAAACTGTTAAAAAAGATGTAGATATAATTATGTTAATAGAACCCCACATACTCAACTTCTAGCATTAAACTGATCTGTCCAAATAATGAGTTTCAACTTTCGAAGTTTGATGACTTGTCACAAATCACTAATTGTTCGCTAGTATTACGCTACAAAAGAAGAGTAATTTTACCGTTGGCAACGGCTGGGTGTTGCGAAGTTGCATGTAGGGCTGTCCTTCGTACTGCACTTTTGCATCTATCGGAGCATCTATTGGGATGGAGAAATTCTCATTTTTACCCTTTCTATTATTTTTAATGAATTGATTAGGGGCAAATCCCGTAGATTCCCAAAATGCATCGTTTCGAGGAAAGTAATCCACCTAATCGAGAAAAAAAAGGGTATTTTATTGATCCACGTACGGTTGATGATATTTTCCTATGAAACCATGAACCAAACATTGTGACAAGAATGCATGGAAACAGAACAAGGGCAGTAAGAACTAATACAAGATAGCCATGTTATTAAAATGGATAAATGACTCTCAGCTTGGACACCACTGCATATTTGTCAGATATTTACCTGACAATCTCTCAAGTGTGGAAGCTGACTCGATAACACTGTCTGTACTGTTCTGAATATTACATTTGTCATCATCCGTCCTCCGCGTTTATCTTGCCTAGCTAAAACGATGGTGGGATCTTGCTCATATTCAAAGATAGGCTTTTTCACGTTTATGCCTTGGAAAGTGTCGAGAATACCATCCAAAACAATTGGCTTGATGTATTCTGCCAGAGCGTCTACATTCATTCTACTGTAAAGTTCTGGTAAGCCCTTTATCAAGTTCGTTTTTGTGGAGCATAAAGCAAAAGGTAGTGTACCGTAGTGCTTGCCAAAGGGTTTGATATTGACCACATCATGTGTCTGCTTTACTTCTTCACCATATTTGTCCATACAAAATGACAAAAGCTTTTCTTCCACCGTGGGTAAATCTTTAATTCTATCGTATGCTACTTGGCGTTTCATACGACAGCGGCCTAACCAGGAAGGGTCAAATAAAGGCGGATATTCAGGAGTTTCACTGTACTCGTCTTCATTCTCGGTGCTAGCTACTGTTGACTGGGATCTTGAAAAACGCACGCATCTCAAAATGGAATTAAATCTAATCGTAGACTTCGAATATTTGCAAATCAAGAACTTTGAAGACATCATGCAGGACGCCATTTTCCAACGCTGATAAACTTATGCCATGTGACTATTCAATTTTAATTAATTTGAGTCGTTTTACTAATTCTGCAATCTTTTAACGTGATTTATTAGTTCTTATAGAAAATATTTAAAAAAAGTAATGTTTGTATTTTATTGTATTTGAACAAAATGAAACACTTTTAATTTTGAAAAAATGCATTGGATTCTTCTCATGGCGAAATTACGCCCTCTATCGGAGTATCGGATAACTATTACATACTCACTTGGAGAATGTGTTTAAAATTTGTTCTTCAGTTTAAATTCTGTTTTATTTATTTGTAATTATCATTTTTCACTGGGGTGAGACTTACCAACTTTCCTTCATCTTTCCAGAAATGGAAGCCGCCTCGTCAGGTAATGAAAATAGACAATTAAGAACTTAAAAAAACACTTTTTTGAACGTACTTATGCATGCTAGGTCAAGGGTCATTTATGCACTCTTTTTCTATATTTTTACTATCATGTAGGAACTGAGTGGGTCAACGAAGTTGTCAAGGTGTATAAAGAATTGACTGATGAAGATAAAAATAGTCTTCTTGGGAGTCTCCTTCAGGAAAGCTCCTTTTCCCAACTCTATTTCCTTCAAGATAATCTTCATAAGTTGGACCATCGAGATTTTATAATTCTTTTGCCTACTGAAATTGTAGAGCATTTGTTGACATTCCTAGATTTGAAATCATTATGTAGCTGCTGCCAGGTAAGCTACAATAATGAGCTTGTAACGCTGTGCAAATAACGTCGTTGATCAAATTTAATTATTAGGTTTGACAACTCCCCTACTAGAACCATGCATTGAATTTTACTAACACTGTCCTTCGTTTTAGGTTTCCCAGCGTTGGAATTCAATTATTTCATCTTGTCAGTCTGTATGGCAGAAAAAATGTATACAAATGGGAATGAATTTGAAATCGCGCGAGGCTTGTGCAGAGGGAAGAATGGAGGAATCTTACAAATCCATATGCCTATCCATCATAGTCACAAGGAATAAAATGCATACCGGACAAGCGTTTAAAACGGACATATTAAAGGGTCATAGTAGAAGAGTTACTGCATTAATGGTTTGCGGTAAATTGCTGGCTTCAGGTGCACCTATAACATTATTTATATATTTTAGGCATTAAAAAGCTTGGAGGAAGTAATAACTTTTTTTAAATAAATTATAGGCACAGATGATGGCCAAATATTTATATGGAATACCGAAACAAACCAAATAGTAAAACAACACATAACGCACGACGAATTTTGCGTCACGTGCATTTCGTTCAATAGTCAGATGTTAGTGGCGGGGTCATCTAGCGGCTTTCTAATATCGTTGGCCTTAAATATGTTTCACCATAAACATATTTTTGGCCAATTCTCTTCTGCAGTTTTTTCACTCGATTTCAATATCGATTTAGATCTGGTGATTAGTGGGTCAGCAGATAACATGATTAAAGTCTGGTCACTTTCCTCAGGACGTTTGCTTCGTACTTTACACGGACACTCTCATTGGGTTGTGAAAGTTTTAATAAGGCCATGTGCAAACAACGAAGGTTATCCGGGTAATCCACCAGATGCTCATTTGGTTAGCATGGATAAGGAGAGGATTTTCGTTTGGCCTTTGGTAAAAGACATGTCCAATCCTATACGCCATATTATCTCTATACCACTGATGAGTTGCCCGCATGGCTTTTTTACTCCCGGTCTTATTTTCGATGGACGTTTTCTTCATTTCATTCGACAACATTTGGATGTTAAAACAAGTACAATACTTTGTTCGTACGACATTTTCACTAGGCGAATGATACAAGAAATCCGGCTAAATACACACGTGAAAACCCTTCAAGCTGTTGGGTCCAAATATGTGTGCATCATTACGAGACATAGTGAATATCGCGAGTTTCCAAGTGCAATACTTCTCGAAAAGGACACGTTAAAGGAAGTGGCGGAATTGCAATTACCTTTATCAAGGTAAGTTTTGGAATTGATGCTTTAAAGGCCAAATACTAATAGCATACAAAATACATATAGTTTTAATGACACTGTTCAAAATTTGAAATTTAGGTAATATTTGGTGCACATTTATGAATATATAAATGCACAGTATATAATCGTCACTTGACCGCTATTCGTATTTGGCCAAATATAATTTACTAATAAGTTGTCACACTGGATGTTAATTCTTCATTTTTATTCCATTTAGGACAATTGCCCCGGACAATCCGCACATAACCTTTAGAAATGGAAATTGGCTCAATGGAATAAATGGCAACAATAATGCAGGAATGATAATAGCAGTTGGATGTGAAAATGGAAGTATTTCGGTAATTAAATGGAAAAATTGAAAACCTCCTTAAAAAAGTTATAAAAAATAAAATGTATCCAATCATGACTTATTCAATAAATAAATGATTAATTTTTGAAAAAAAGGATTCGATGCTGTCACGGTTTAAATTTGTGCTTATCTGAAAATTCCATTCGGTAAATGAATCCAAACCGCATTCTGACTCTGCATCATCAACACCTGAAAATTTGGAAAAAAATTAATAATACATTTTCTGTGGTAAATGATACAACTGAGGAGCGTTACACCAACCTTTAACAAACTCCCATCCACGGGCGTGTCTGACATCATCATCGGCCGATAACCTTACGGTTTTCACTATACCTGGAAAATGTTCTTTGAAATACGTGATATCCGAAATTCTGCGTGCATCAGTTATAACCCATATTGGCTTCTTCCATGCAATGCTTTGTTCGATGGCATGGCGACAGAAGTATCCGGGATCACGATTCCGAACTTCTTCTCCCCATTTGATCATATCCGAACGGTAAATTTCTTTATATGTGCTGGCATCAAGCAGCTTTTCGTAATTCAAGTTGTGTTCCTACAAATCGACAAATCTGCATGTAAACATTTTTTTGATCTTGAATTTTATACGTCAAAATACAAACCCGGTACAACAAACCTTAGCATATTGATGTTTAAGCGGCGCCGACAATCTCAAAATTTCCATCTGGCAATCGCCAAACCTGCACAAAATCGAAATAATATAGTAATATTGTTAAATATCGTTTTGGCATTTGTTTGATAAACTCGAAATACGACTTTAGTAACTGATGTTATTCTTGTGCAATTTTTGATAGATTTGTGATTTTAAACTTTGGGCTCATAAATTACTTTACTACAAGCAGCTAACAATTGTAATGTTTACATCAATGACTTATCTGGTTTTGAAAATTGATTATTATAACTTTTATACTGTAATTAAATGGTTCTCAAACTTTTTAAAGTCGGGAAACACTCCGACATTATTTCTATAATTGTACAAATATATTAGATCCCAAACTACTAATTCATTCTTTATTTTTCGGTTAAAATCATTTTTAAATCAAATCCGTCTGGTGAAATTAATTCCTAAAATA
Source organism: Xestoiulus laeticollis (assembly GCA_034698905.1). NCBI lineage: Eukaryota > Metazoa > Arthropoda > Diplopoda > Julida > Julidae > Xestoiulus > Xestoiulus laeticollis. The sequence continues at coordinate 26,281 of JAQGCC010000734.1, forward strand.
TGTTTTTGTTTCAGACATGCCGGGATATTCAAATATTTTGAATTTCCCGCTAACTGTTGCCTTGGCAACTGCTAAAATGGCCACACGAGGGCGCCACATGCTTTTATTATTATTTCGAGCGTCGGTTTGCAGATGTTTACTTGTGTAGAATGGATCGCATGAACAGTTTAATTATGACATAATGTGAGTAACTCGAGTATATTCCTTTCTCTATGCCATCTAACTTACCTTTGCTGCATTTGTAAAGCTAGATAATCTTTTCCCGATTTTCTTTTTCCACTAAATACAAATATACACTTTGGAGTTGTGTTTGACATTTCCATCTGTGTCGCCATTTTGAAAACTCTGCAACATGCAGACAGCAATGCAATGTGTTTAGCCTACATTTCTATTTTTGTCAATGTAATTTGATGTGACAGTAGGTATGCTAGAACCCTTAGCTAAAGTTATTAGCTATTCAGATAAGAGTTGATCTATTTATAGAGAGATCAGTATAGCCAGGATGGTGTTGCCCCTTACTTCTACCTCCATGCATGCCTGTTAATTGATACATGCATCAACATGGATAGGCTACAGGGAAACTTGTCACATTGCAATGAACACCTCTGGTTGGGCCCGAACAGCTCCCATAGAAATAATATTAGGCCAGACCTTGATATAATTGGCACATCTACATCAAGAACTTGGCCATTGAGCTAGCTTGCACTGCTTGCAGTAGACCATTTGAACCCCCAGGGAACCCCCTGACCCATGCCTGGACGTTATCTTAAAGTCATGTCAAACTTACATTGGTTAGAAAAAGGATGTGATATGCAGTTGACAATTATGGTAATCCAGTGATAGATTAAAGCTATCAGCACTTGATGTCTGATATCTGGCCTTATTGGTTGTCTCAGCTGCATGGGACTTATAAGCAATTGCCTACATTGCCTAATTAGTAATATGGCACTTCATCAGTTGATTGTTATATAGGTTAGCATATTGGGATCATAAGCATTCAGTAAATTTTAATCAAATATTCATTTAATTTCATAAAATATTCCATCATTCCATATCCATCAGCTGATGTACAAATGTACTTTTTAATTTTTCATAGCTTGCGATGTAGGCTACGTATAATAATTGCATGCTCAATCGTTTATGCTTTTTAGGCTTTTGACGAAATATTTCTACAATGACTAAAACCAAAGCTAAGAAATACACTTGTGTGGGAGAAGAGGTTAAAATTGCAGCTACTCTTACCTTGCAAAAATTCAGAGCCACAGGAGATCAAAAAGGTATTTTTAAATGTCGTTTTTACATCAACATGTTGTGCTTATCAAATCATGTGATGTTTTCCAATGAAATCTATTCAACATTACAGAGTTAGAATTTCCATCCTCTTTAACATCCCAAGAGAGAGCATTCATTCATTCCTTAGCGAGAAATCATGGATTGAAATCAAAAAGCAGAGGGTACTAAAAGCTGAACGTTGTGATTTATATTTATAAATGGCTACAAAGAGAAAACTCATGTTTACTTTTATATTTTTCTTACAATTGAACAATTTAGCAAAGGAGCAAATCGGTTTCTAACAGTTTACAAAAAAGATGGCTCCACGATTGTTCAAGCTGATGCGGTCTTTCAACTAGTCAGGGCTTCTCGCCAACACGTCATTTCACTTTTGCAGAGATTTCCAGTCACTAATAAGGAAAGACAAGATCTTGTGCCGCTATCTGAAAGGGATCGTCTTTTAATAGATGAGGGCAAGTGGATTTTTTAAATTATAGGGAGCCATTGTCTAAATTTAGGCATCGTTCTCATTTACAATTTATCGAAATTTGAACACAGCACGGGATGTCAATAGATCGACAGGTCGACTTAACAATGGGATTCCTCAAATACCACCCCCTCGGGCCAACTCTGAATACTCGAGCTTTCGAGAGACTTTACCCATCTGGCCCATGCGGGACGAAATTGTCTCAATCATAGAACAACATCAAGTTGTGCTCGTAGCCGGCGAAACAGGTTCGGGGAAAACGACCCAGGTAGGGGATCTCTTAATTCGTTATATATTTCAAATTCACGGTTTCGTCGAATCGACAATGATGAAATTTATATTTTTAATTTACAATTGCACTGTTTCATTTAGATTCCTCAGTATATTTTGGACAGTTCATGCTTGAAACACAAGCCGTGTCGTATCATTTGCGCACAACCGAGACGCATTGCGGCTTTAAATGTCGCCGAAAGAGTTGCCTTGGAAAGAGATGAAAAAGTGGGACAGACTGTCGGCTATCAAATCCGCTTAGAGAGTCGGTAAGCAAGTCGATAATTTTTAACAGTTTTTTGCTGGCAAACGGACTTTTTAAAGGCACATTTTCTTACCAGGGTTTCTCCTAAAACATTGTTGACGTTCTGCACAAGCGGTGTTTTACTAAGAACTCTTATGGGCAGCGATGCGGCACTTGCTACTGTGACACACATTATTGTAGTACGTGTATTAATTACTGTTTTTTACGATTTATTTACTGTATTCTGAAAACGAATTGAATTTTTTTTTTCAGGATGAAATCCACGAAAGGGATCGTTTTACCGATTTCTTATTGATTATTCTTCGTGACGCTCTGGCTAAATTTCGTAATTTAAAACTGGTGCTGATGAGTGCCGCTTTGGATTTGCAGCTGTTTTTAAAATATTTCAATGGATGCTTAGTGATTAATGGTAAAGTAAATCCACCATTACTCATTGTTTCTAAAATGTCGTAAGCTCACACATATTTTCTACCTGCAGTCCCAGGACGATGCTTTGATGTACAGGAATTGTTTTTGGAAGATGTGTTGAAATGGTAGATCTTTTTTTCAGAATTTCTTTGATGTGATTGCCTTTATTATTAACTAATTGAGCTTTCAACCTTGCTTAGTACTGACTATATGAGCAAGGATATGCAACAGTATAAAAATGGACTGGACAAGAAACAAAAGCAACAACAGAAGCTAACCGATTGGTGTTCAAAAGTCATGGAGAATCAAGGAGCCGAACAAACAAACGATAATGACGAGAGAAACGACGAATCTTCCGCTGCTTTGGCCCAAGCTGAAGTTGGTTCAAAAGTATGTTTTATTTCTAAGACAAGATTTGCATGTTCAAGATAACGTAATCTGATTCTGTAACTAAAAGTATTAATAAAGACGAAATGTGATTTGCGTTAGATTATGATTCAAGAGGGTTGCATACTAGAATAAGCCTTTTTCTAAATTCTTTTTCAATTTAATTTTGGAAACTGTTAGGAACAAATGGAATGTACGAGGACCTAGTATAAATATGCTATTATTTGCTTAAATTTTTTGTTTATGTATATTCTATTTCATGGAAATATGTCTGTATTTATAATTGTAGAGGGTCTAGTAAACTTTACGAACATATTTCCAAGAAATGTAATATACATATATTTAAACAAAAAAATTAAATGAATAATAGAATATTTATTCTAGGTCCTCGTACAAATTATTTGTTCCTATCAGTTTCCAAAATTAAATTAAAAAATAATTTAGAAAAAAAAAGGCTTATTCTGGTATGCAACCTTCTTAAGGTATTGTTTTTTAATCATCAGAGCAATTCGAGCATTTTGGAAACTGGAGTTAGCTTAATTTCCGAGATGGAAAAATGCATTAGCGATGCCTGGATAAATGGAGGTGCACCTGAAATGATACAAATGCTTCATCTGATTGTCAATGAAAATGTTTCTGGTTGGTTCGCTATTATATTGCATTCATTTTCTTTGATATATTTTTAGAATTGGCCCTAAACAATGTCAATTTTAAAATGTTTCAGTTGATTATCAACACAGCGAAACTGGAGCGACCGCTTTAATGGTAGCTGCTGGACGGGGATGCACCACAACAGTGGAACAACTGTTAAATTTGGGTGCCAACGTTGACGTGCGAGCTTCCAACGATTGGACCGCTTTGGACTGGGCTCGCAACTTCAACCGAAATGACATAGTGGAAATCATTGAAGCTCACATGTAGGCTCGAGTCTATTTATCGTCGAATTGTAATGTCAATGGTAAAATAACATGTTTGAACGTTTTTAGCACTGCGTGTGAAAGCAGTTACAGCGATATGTCCGACTTGTTAAATAAAACTGAAGCACTGGACATAGGCAGTGAAGATAAACTGCTGCTTGACATTTATCATCACAGTTTTGATGATGAGAAAGTGGACATCATGCTAATTTTGTGCCTCTTGCATAAGATTCTCACTTGTCAAGAAGAAGGTGAAATTAATTACGAAATCTTCTCAATATAAAGCTGATCTATTCTGTAAACTAAACACGCTTTGATTTAGGCGCTATCTTGGTGTTTTTGCCTGGCTATGACGAAATAGTTACTATAAGAGACAAAGTAATGTTCGAAGATAAGCGATTTTCCGACTCCAGCAGGTAATCGATGAAAATTAAGACAAATGTTGGTAAAATATTGGAATTAATTATAATGGAGTAGGTTTTGAACTAATTTACATTAATTATGAACGATTTCAGGTTCATGTTGTGCATGCTGCATTCCAGTATGCATTCATTTGATCAAAAAAGGGTTTTTCGACCTGCTCCCAATGGCGTTCGAAAGATTGTGAGTATAATTTATTGTCTAGTATTGTTAGGGGGGGGGGGGGGGGGGGCAAAT